>JAVSBS010010312.1:27447-62258 GCA_033124195.1 Coracias cyanogaster
CACCCCCAGCTCCCTCAGCTGCTCCTCACCACACTCCTGCTCTAGACCCTTCCCCAGCTTCACTGCCCTTCTCTGGACACACTCCAGCCCCTCAGCGTCCTTCCTGGAGTAAGGGGCCCAAATTCTAGTATTCATCCATCCTACTCCCTGTGCTTCACGTCGGCAGGCTGAGCAGACAGACAGACACACTCAGCAGCACCCACCTCCCCACAGTTCAGAATGACTGGCATTCTGAATTCTGAAATGCACTGCAAGTGTCAAAAGAGAACTTAAAAAGCCATAGCTGCATTGAATTGGAGTAGAACTCGTATTAGCCAGATTAAACTCTCACGATTTAATTAGTTGTCCAATATTTTCTATTTTCAATCTTCAGAAAGTTTGGGGGGGTTCCTTGCTGGTCATATACTGATCTCTGGTCAGGTGGGCAAATAATTCTGCAATGTTGTGATGAAGGAAGACAGTAGTTTCATGAAGAGGTGACAATCTCCAGCAGCAATAGCTTTTAGGCATTTTTAAGACCTAAGACTATCATCTAAGAATGACATTTATTCTCTTTAACAATTCCTCCCTTGATTATTTCCAGTGAGTTGGGTTCTTCAACACCACCTTTGCTTTTCTACTTGCAGATGCAAACCCGAAGGGCAAAAAATTGTGGTTCGGGAGAACATGTTCATAGGCAACAAGATCAGAAGCATTGAAAACATCACCATGAAGTTCGGGGATAAAAGAAAGGTATGTGTCTGATGAAAATCTGAGCGGTGATGTCACGGAATAGCAGCGGGCTCACACGGAGCTCTCTCCCCGCAGTTCCCAAGCTGCTGCGGGTTGTTAGCATGCTTCGAATTCCACAGCTCTGGGATCATTTTCAGATCTTGGCTGTTTATAAATGCCGGGATTCTGGCAATGATGTCACATAGCCTGTTTAGAACTCTCCAAAGACTTTTGGGTCATAAACCTCTCTGTCTCCCTCAGTCTTGAGAAAGTGTAAGACTGGTTCAGTGCAAGAGGGGTCCTGTGAAGCGCACACAACCGATAAGGGCTCTGAGATCGTTAAAATGCTTAGCACTTAGAGAGCACTTGGTACAGCCCAGCCTTCCCTACGCTCCCAGTAGCAGGAGTTAAACAGGATGTTATTTAAGAGGCCTGGGGTGGCCAGAGATAGGTGGCCTGATTTTCAGAATAAGTGCCCACACTACCTGCCTGGTTTGGATGGAGTCATCAACATTTCTTTACCCACTTGGGTCACCAACCTTGCTACCGAGCCAATGAAGGTGGGAAGACCTCCTTCCTTCTACACTTCCTTGCCTACTTCCCCTTCCAAACAACACTGGGAGCATGAACTGCAAAGATCCCAGCCATTAATAAATGCCTCCCGGGTACCTGTGGTGATGCTGAGCGATACCCTTGACACACATCCATGCTAATCCTTGAGAAATTGCTGCAGGTCTAGATCCACAGACTTCTGGCTATGCCTTGGAGAAGATGCTGTGGTCTGGCTCAGACTGTTGCTTTACCCCTGATGGACTTAGAGGTTTGTGGCTTTAAGAGCTACAGTTTTCGAGGTGGATGCTCCACATAGTGCAAGGTGCTGAACGCTGCCACTTGTATCCTGGTGTAGCTTTAAGCATGTGATAATTCTTGGGCTACTCTCATGCTTAAAGTTAAGCACAAAGCTAAAGTGCTCTTCTGGACTGGGTCCAGACTAAATCAGCATCTGGCAGGATCAGTGCCCTAGCCATCTGCTCTTTCTCATGGAGACTTTCCAGCTCTAAACATAATCTAAAACAGAGCTCTGAAAACATGGAGGTTGGGCTGGGAAGGGGAAAATCAGTCTTCGCATTTCATGCCTGAGCTTTCCCCTTGCTGGAAGATATTTATAAGTTGGATTTATTTAGATGGCATCGTGCCCTTTAAGATCTGGTTTTAATGTATTCACTATGAACTTTAGATCTTAGGTAAAAGCAGCTACCTACAAAGTGCTAATTACTTGCAGAAAATGGAGGTTGGTGGCATGTGCCTACGAAGTTTCATCTTTTACTAAGACATTCTGGTTGCTGCATGGACTGGCAGGAGTTTTGCATCTCTCATGGCTACTGTTTCTCTCCATACATACAGGCTATCTCAATATTTGCCCAAAAGCTTGTTTTAGATCTGATGATCGCTCATAAAGCTACATTAATTCCCACACGATTGCCCTGCTCAGCCATCTCTGCTCTTTCTACAGACTCCAGGCATCCTGAGGTGTTCATAAACTCAAAACCTACAACCCCTTAACTTAAGCTTTTACATATCTCATTATTAAAGTTTCATTGAAACACTTCTTTACCAGTTACATAATTTTACAATTTATAGCGCATTCATTATTTTCATCTCCTGCTGATCCACTGGTTGAAAACACATCCTGGGGTGTCCCCTAATAATTTTCATGTCCTGATTAAGATTTATGAAAATCAATAAAACTAGATTTTATGAAGCTCAGGTTTCAGCACTTTGCCTCCCTGCTTACATTAGCAGATAATTTCTCTCCTTCCCCCTTTCTGAAGTCCAAGGTTATCTGTGTTAAGCAGAGCCTCTAAGATAAGAGAATATAATTCCAAAAAAGACACTGATGAAAACGAATAGACCTCAGACTTTTCCTTGTGTTTTATCAGTCGCCATTCCCACCAGAAATGGAATAGACAGGAAACAGCCCCATTCATTCCCACCATGCCCTAGCAAGTAATTCATCTGCATTGACCAGCCAGATGAAATAATAAAGATGTTGGAGTCTGACCGAGCGAGGCTTTTAATGACTGTGTTATGAAGCTGGGATTAGCTGAGATTGGTTATTTTTCCTGTGTGATTTGAGCCTGTCCAATGATAGCTGGAGTCTCAGAGCAGAAGGTGGAATTTTCCCGGTCTATTAGGATTTTTCAGCATCCCTAGAGTTGACCCTCGAAGAACTGTAGCAATCAGCGTCATATGAAAAAATGTATTAACTTTTTAGAGCTGCTAAAAATATGGGAACACAAACCCCCAGAAATTACCAGACCCAGAGTCTTGCTTAAAAAGTTGCTTGCAGGGCAGCAAGCCAGGATTTTTCCAGCAGCCCACTGACACTTGATGTGATCAAAGACCACATCAAGATCTTTAGATATCTATTTGACAGAAGTGGCATGTAAAAGTGAGGTCTCTTGTCATCTTTGTCATAATGATTATTCCATTATTATTCCCCAGATAGAGAACAGAATTTCACCCCCTCCTGTCTTCTACAGGCTGAGTAAAGCCTGGGTTATCATTAACGCTATGATGTACTTCACTCAAGTCTTGGTCAAACAGTGGTTGAGGCAATTGCATTGTGCTAGTTCAATTTTCCTGGTGGTTTTGAAAAATATTGAACTTTTCACTTTGTGATTTAAACTCCTGTGTAGCTACCTCTGCAGACTGCTTTTTAACACCAAGGGCAACACCCTCGACTGCATCAATTGCCTGAATTTCCTCCTCAAGTTGCAAGGAGCTAGGCTGCTATTTCATTTTCTTTCCTGTTAGTAAACTGAACATACTGGTCTGAGCTTTGGAGAACAGGACGCAGCAGAAAAGAACAGCAAGATCCATACATAATTCAGTCCTCATAGCAGGGTTCTTTTCATCTCTTTTCTCTCTTTCATGTAGCTATGAGAGAGCGGCCTGGCCATGTGGATGTTTCTGCTGGTGAAATTCATAACCACTCAAGAAAACTGACCCTAAAATGCCAGGTTTAAACCTCCTGAAGGAACAAAAAGACTACATTAGAGTAGTGGGATGTGCTTGGTGGAAAGGACGTCAGCAGCTCAGCAGGGCTGTTTAAACCTGTCACCCGATGTGGGTGCCCGCTGCCTTGTCACGTCAGTCCCGGGCAGGGGAAGGTGAACAGTCACACAGCTGGGTTCAAGCAGCCAAAGCACCCACTCTCTGGGAGATGAGCCCCAAGAGTGATCACAGAATCATTACGGTTGGAAAGGACCTCCAGGGTCATCAAGTCCAACCTTTCTCCTAGCACCTCTCTAACCAGCCCATCCATGCTAGAAATGTATACCAGGTCCTCCAGAGACACCTCAGGCCTCCACCTTCCCCAGTTTCCTGCCCTGTCCAGCACCTTTCCTGATCACACGGTACCACCATCAGCTCTGCTGTACTCTGTGAGGAAGACAACGGTTGTTCTCATTTTAAAGGGAGAGAAATGCCCACTGCCAGAGCTGGGAGTGAACCCTACAAGTTCTCAGACTCACAGAGAGTCTGAGACTCACTTGTCCTCAGTCCGTCCTTTAGCATGTTTTGAATGAATGAACTGAGATAACGGATCAGAATTGTCAGGCTATAAAAATAAGTGTTATTTTATGCCATTCAAGTAGATGGATTGGGAGCTAGCTGAATATTTTCTTTGCGGGGTGAAGTTCCTATAATTTCATCTCCAGCCACCTCCACCCCAGTTCTGCCAGAGATAGACAGCTGAGAAGTTTTCCACCCACGTTTTCTACTCCTCATCCTCGCCCACATGTAGCTAACGAAGTGAAAGAGAAGAACTGTTAACAAAAGCAGTTGGAGGGAGGGATTAGACAAAGGAAGGAAAAAGCGAGGAATAACAAGATCTATTAATTCATGCTGATTCCAGCTTAAAAAAAAAACTGTCTTGCTGCTCTGTCCTTACTACAAGATGTCTTCAAACACTCATGGGCTATGGCTGTGGAATGTTATTTGGCTGCTTGTAAAATAGTTTGGTTTTATCAGTTCGGGAACATTTCAGTGTAAGACATACGGACTTTACTGAACTATTCCAACATGCCTTTTCCCAGCAGCAATGTCTATTTACTTGTCGGAGCTGTTCTTTAGAGATCAGTCATTTTATTTCTTTTCTTATTGAGTTTTCAACTTGGCTTGTTCTTTTATAGTAATTATTTATTAGCTAATAATCCCTTCTTTGGGCTCGCAGTATTGGGTGGCCTTTAGGTTAAGTAATAGGAAATGGAGCCCTTCACTTCCAAATCCAACACAGGCCATCAAAGCTGCTCCAAAGGCTGGTCTTTGGTATGTGGGGAACTCACAGGATCCCAGGCCAGCTCCCACTAGGAAGATGTCTAGACATGACATGCCAATAATTTGTTATTAATTACCAGTGGTTCCAGCGCAGCCTGCACAGAAGCTGAGCACCGAGCAGCTGCACAGTCTGGAGTCCACTGGGAAGGGTGGAAGGAAGCCTGAACCACTCCTGACAAGGACATGGAGTGGAAGGTAGACTACAAAGTGTAAACTTCCAGGCTGTTAATAGGTCAGCATCCTTATTTAGGCTTAGCAGAAAGTGCTGTGCTGTGCTCTGCCTGGGAGCAGCATTTTCGGAGCCCAAGACACAAGAAAGAGCTTTGATGGGAGCCCTGCTTTGAGTAAGGGGTCGGGCAGGAGACCACCAGCAGTTAAGGTCTTTCTGTGATTTCATGAGTCTAGGTGCGGCAAATACCAACATCTCTCGAGCCTTTCTGTCCTGGCTCTGATTCCAGGAATGGAAAGTACTTTGCCAGGTGCATGGACTAAGCCTACAAAGTAGATTATCCCCTCAGAATTTTTTCCACTCTAAAGGTCCTCAAACGCTGGGACTGTGCCACTCCATGGAGAGAGAGAAACATCTGCAAACAGGTTTCCCTGTTAATAATGGGAAAAGATTCCTATGCTTGGCTGCTCCGGTTCAAACTATTTTCTCATTCAAGATCTTTTTGCAGACTTTCTTTGAAATGGTTGCATTGAAAGTATAGGGATGGCCTTTAGAAGAACAAAATCCTTGTCCCTGCCTGCCACTATGACCAAATACAGACAAATTTCACATTTTCAGGTTTGTTCAGCTTGGGTTGCCTACAGTAGCAGGTGATAAACGACTGCCAAAACATCGGCACAGAGAATATTATTATTATAGGGTTTAACGTCTGGGTTAATAGAGGTTACTTTTCAATTGGGTCTCCTTGATTGATTTCAATCCTTGAGCTACAGACAGTTCAAAAAGCAGATTACCACTGCTGGCTTTCTAAATGTTTCTTGCAGGATCCTAACAGACTAAACTACCTGTTCTATAAGAGGGAAGGAGGATTGGATGCCCTTTGGTATAGCATGTTTGTGTTCCAAAGCATCACTCTGCTGAGGACTAAACCAGGATTAGCTTAGTTTGGCAACTGAGAACTTTATTCAAGATGCTGGAAAGATAATTGGGCTCCCAATCTCAGGGGTTTACCTGGGAGCACACAGCTCGAGTGAAAAGATGATGCATAATGATGCCAGGGGATTCATCTTATTACAAGGAAATCACTCAAAATCGTTCATTTCCAGCTCTGAAATCACAGGTATTTCTCTGCTGGATAGGGCTGCTTTAAAGGTCACATTTTGGAGGACTCTGGGAGGTGCTAGTTCTAAGAGAAGACAGTAAAGTGCATTCTCTCTTGTGTTCAGGTGTGTAGCAAGCTGGTATCCAGGGGCGTAACAGTGATTTTGGGCATACAAACAACTACTTTCTCTCTTTTCCTCAGTAAATTTTTCCCAAGAATTTGTCGCCAGATTGTTTCCCACCATCATTTAAACATCTTTTTCACTGTCCCATCTAGACGCTATGGAGATAAGCCAAGATGAGGTCTCAGTATAGTTCTCTGCCCTTTTTTTGTTTGTTTTTCCACTACCACGTCAGGCTTTTCTTGCGTTACGTAGCTAGAAACGTTAGCATTTACTTCTGGGCCACCAAATGCAGCTTGAGGCATCGCATCAGTTTTTTGAAGAGTCACAGTGTCATCCCTAACACTTTGGATATATCCCAAACTGGATAATTAAATTCCTTTTATGATTTTAACGGGCTCTACGTTATTATCCTTGACTTCCCACCTAGAGCTGTCACTTAGCTAGACTAAGAGCTGCTAAAGAGCTGTCCAAATTTATCCCCTTCTGTCTCAGCATGTATGTTTCTATGGGATTTTTTTTTTTCTATTCCCAAATATAAAATCCTAAGGTGCAGTAATCACGAGGAGAAAGGTCTCGGTCCTGATTCAGCAATAATTCAGAAGCCAGTGTCTGCTGCCTAAAGTCAGGGGTAGAGCTCTGAACATGTGCTTGGAAATAACCTGTGGCATTAGGCCCACTGCTGCAGGAGCAGAAAACCGGGGAGGAGCAGCCTTAGATCTAAGTTAGAGCTAGTTTCACATGATAAATAAAGAAGAACTACACAGCTCTTTCTTTGGTGGACACCAGAGGGAGCTGGGTTTACCGCTCTCCTCTTTTCACCCCTAAACTGGGGTTACCCCTATTCTTAATTTCTGTGTTTGGTGCCTGTGCAAAGTGTTCTCCTTACCCGTTACTCTGCTGAAAATGTTCCCCATTAGTATGTAAAACGCACATGGGATCAAAACCTATGAAACTCATTTCCCTACAGGATTTAAAGTGCCAAAGCTCAGAAAATCTTAAATAACTCTCTGAAAACACATCCCACACAGCTATAGACAAATTCATGGTGCAGCTTTATGACGAGTAAAGGAATGTCTTGTGTGAGTTTAGTTTAGGATATTAAAAAGAAAGTCCAGAGATGCTTTTGTGCACTTCAAAGCACTCTCTGGAGATAAGGACAAAGGGCCAGAGGGTGTTATAAGTTTTGATTCTCAAAAGTCCTCAGAGAGGATGGCAAAGAAAGTGATATTTGTTCCAAATGTGAGGGCTCAGAGCTCCTCAGGTGAATGGCTGCAGGGGAAGCAAAGTAATCTTGCAAGAACATCTCTGTCTTGGTGGGTTAGACCCTCCTTTCTTCCTACTAGAAATAATTAAAGCCATAACCTGTGGATAGTTCTCCATGAGCTTGTGATGCTGCATCATGACAGGGACAGGGGAGTGCCATATGGCTGCCTCCTCATGAAGAAGCCCCTCTACAGAAGCAGGGGCTTAGGATGGGAAAGGAACACAAGTTCTCAAGGCTGTGTTTGAGTTCAGCCCCCATGAGTAACTGAACCACTTCCTTTTTCTATGTGGTGAAGCTCAGGACAAGTGTTCCTTCCTTCTCCTCCATGATCCTCCCTTTCTTAGAGCAAAGCAAAAATCCTGCAATGTTCTTTCCACGACATCCATATGAATGGCCCACTTCCCATGCAAATGTGGGTGTCCTGTTACCCGTGGAAACCAGAACTGAAAAGCAGAAAAGAAAATAGGTGGATGTGGCCCTTCATTTCCAGTGGCTCAGACGAATCTTCCAGGTCCTTGACTTCAGCTTTCTGCTGATGTTGTCACACAAAGACCTTGGTAGTGATTCAAAGGAGAACCCTGTTTTTCTTGGGGGAAACAGCAAGAAAAGAAGGGGAAGGTTTAGGAGTGAGGAGGGAAGAGAATTCACTGGACTGAGGTGATGTGAGAAGAGAGACCAAAACCCTCACAGAAGCACTTTTCTGTGAGCTTCGCTCATTACTAGGAACTCCTTTGTTAACTGATTTTCTACTCTAAAACATATTCTTACGCACTACTCTCAAGCCTCTCTGCTCAGCCCACGCCGCACTCTAAGCCTTTACTTTTCTCTCGTTGCTCGGCAGATTGTGAGCACACTAACTATGGAGAACAGCAGCGCATCAGGCATCTATTACTGCGTGGCTTCAAACAAGATCGGCGAAGAAGAGAGGAGCATTGAGTTCTACGTCTCAGGTAACGACACAACAGACGCTACACGACAACTAGATGCTGACAATCTGATTAACCCTAAAGTTTTAGAGGGCTGGTGAGCACTCATTAAAACTTCTGGGAATCCCTGCACCTTGTGTTTTCAGAGCACCCCCAATGACACAGTCCCAGGCTCTCCACCACGTGCAAGGTTGGGTCCCGTCTCATGCACAGCTCAGTTTGACATGTCCAGCATCAAGCCTGATGCTCCTTTTGCCCTTTTCAAGATGCTCTGACTCTAGCTGCTTGTGTCTTAAAGCAGCACCCATGACATTTGAGCACTGTCCTCATGAAACCTCTAGCAAAAGCTAAGTCCTTTGTGGTTTTCCAAAGGCCCGAAGCCTCTCCCTGACAGAGGAGGACAATTGGTCTCCAATTAAGTCAGCAGACATAGCAAAGGTGAGCAAGGCCAATGTTCAGCCCTAATCCAGGGCTGGTATCACTGGGAGTTGTTGTGACATTGGAGCCCTGCCCGAGCAATTAGCCTTTCCAGTGCCCTTTAAGGAGGGAGGAGGTGGACATGCTATTTCTCCAAAGAACACAAATCCAAACAAATATCTGCTTAACCTTTCAACACAGAAATTCTTTAGTAGTGAAATCAAGACCTACATAATGCTTTTAGGAGAGATGGGAGCTTAGAAGAAGAGAAGAGCTGAGGGACAGCATTGTGCAAGTGCTTCACCAGAACAAACTGAATCATTTCTGTGCTCGCTTTCTGGATGAGCGGACATTGGCTGGTGGAATTTGTCTAAAAATAACAATTTTTAGAACAAAGAGTGCACAAGTGTCCTGGAAGGTAAATGTCTGATTCTCACTACTTGGTTTCTTCCCACGAAGCTAGTTGTGAGGGTGAAGCTGGCTCGTGGCACTGCTCTGCACTCCTCTGCCTCTCTCGCGTCCTGTGTCGTTCAGCTCCGCTGCTCAAAGTAATTGAGCACATTTGAAATCCAAGCAAGGGCTCACTAAACATCGCTACCATTCTTATTACACAGAAGAGCTAATAGGAAAAATATCATCCAACAATAGTGATGCTGGTGCCTTACAAGGAAAGATTTCACCTCCATATGCAACTTCTTTATACTACCCTAGTGCTTTATGGAGACAGAAGAGGGTTTAAGCCTCCAAAAGATATTTTCCAAAGCCCGAACTTTTATTTATTTAGGAAAAAGCCCTTCAAGGTGCACTTTTGGGAGATATAGCTCAGATGTAAGAGGTCCTCAGGATGTCCGAGGCAAGCTATTAATTTTACACTTCACCACTTCCAAGCGTTGAGTCTTGGCGTGGGTTTGTTTCCGCCCTAAATTCCGCCAGCTTTTCTTGGATGGGTTACTCAAAGCCGTATGTTCCCAAGCTATTCACAGGACTTTGCAACACTTGGTGACTAAAATCAATGCTGCAGCAACTAAATTAGCAACCAACCTAAGGTCAGATTCAAAGGGTTTGCTCAATCCACACACCTTTCACAACCATGTTTTGTCTTGATAACGAAGTTATGTAGTGGGTTTTTTCCCCGCCATGGTGAGCTACTATTTCAGATTTTTTATTGTAAGATCAATCCAGCAATGTTTTGAGACATAAATATTTTATTCATGCAATTTTAATTATGAAGGAAATGAATCACTGGACAAAATTACTGACAACAGTTAGGTTGGAAATGTTTCCACCAACACAGACCAGGAGGTGAATAGGGTTTGGCAAGACAGACACATTCTTGCCTGGGAAGAAAAGATGGTGAGTCTGTGCCATTCTGGGGAAGAGACAGATGCTGAACGAGCATGACTGGCTTTTAAAAGTGCTGTGTTTAAAAATAGCGGTGTTTATGGATTAGAAAGAAATGAAATCTTTCTAAATGTGGCCATCCTGTTCCTAAAGTAGGTTAAGTTGCAGCGATAAAATAGCAGCAGAGTGACCTGCTGCTGGGTTTCTTTCCGTGATGGTCTTCTGCTGAGAAATGTGTATTACTCCAGCAAGGGCCAGGCTGCTTTAAGAGCTGTTGAGGAAGGTCTGCCCCACAGATGTAAAAAACCCACTGTCTTCTACGGGGTGCACTTGGAGTAGAGTAAGTGCCTGCCAGGATGCTCTCATCAGGAGATGCCTCTAGTCTCAGTGTTGGAGGGACATTCAGGGACAGTTTGGGAAGTACCAAACAAGAGGAGTCCAAAAGCAATTGCTAGGCTAATAAATTTTATGTGGATTGAACCCAAAAGCTGAGATAAAGATTGAGTTAGAGTCTGAGAGCACACAAGTGACATGTGGGCCTTTAGGAGAACATCTAGCCCCTGTTTGCAGCACTTTATGGGGCTCTGTTCTCAACAAAACAGCTGCTATTTGTGGGACTCAACAATTAATTCAGTAATTTGTTGGTTTTAAAGACCTGATCTCCCATTATCTCCTACCAAAAACCACACTGGTGGATCCTGAGCTGCCTTCAAACATTTTGCCTGAATTAAGCTTAATTAACTTCTCCCTGGGAAGAAATCTGAAGATGCTACAGAGGCTAAAGTCTCTTCTTCCCTCAACAACCTGTTCTGCTAGGTCAGGGTTGAAACGTTTTGTCAGGATGTGGCAGAATTTTACAGGGAAACTTCATCAGGTGGCAGCGGCTTGCTGAGGACTTGCCTCAGTCTGGTGTTTTCATCACCACTGCGTTCACTTCAGAAAAATGTATTTATCCCAATGGAATCATGTCAACAGCCATTTTGTTCTTCCACTGCAGAGCGCCCACAGAAACTCCCATGGATGCTAGAAATAGCACTGGGATCTATTTTTAAACCACTTCTTTGCCAGCAGAATTAATTCCAGTGAAGGGTCAACAGGGTTTGGAGGTCATGCTCAAATCAAACCATATAAGGAGTCCAACATGGTGGGGAATCTTATCATTCACTAAGAGCCCTAAAGCCTCAGTGAGCTCTTTCTGCAGATGTCCTGACTCTCAGTGTCCTCCTGAAGCTCTCCCAAAGCTGTTCATGGCAGCAGAAACTCCAACAGCAATGCAATAACAGCGTTATCCATCTTGCCCTGGCCTAACTCTTATTCACAGAATCACAGAATCATTATAGTTGGAAAGGACCTCCAGGGTTATCAAGTCCAACCTTTCTCCTGGCATCTCTCTAACCACCACACCATATCCTCAAGCACCGCATCTATTCGTTCCTTAAACACCTCCAGGGATGGTGACTTCCAATAGTTTGGTTTTGTGTAAATCCTTTTGACTGCTTATTGCAGAATCAAAATCTATCTCCTGCCCATGTTGCCCACAACAGTTTTGACGCCAGCGTTCCCATTATACTCAGATGACTGGGCAATGTGGGTGAGCCATCAGGTGCTCGGGGCTGGCTCATGTCATTGCCCACCACCGGTGACATGCCAAAGGACTCCTGAGACACACTGCAACCTTCCTTGTGCAGTGAAAAGCTGACCTGACGGCTCCTGGCAGCACCCGCCGCCATGAACAACCATTATTTACCTTCTAATCTCTGGTCTGCACCTTGGAAAGGGCAACTCTATACTGCTGGAGGCCCACAGTAAATCAAATTCTAGCCTTTGGATGATTGTACCACATACAACAAAATGAGCTCCCACCCATCTGAAACCCCTGAATGTTCTTGGAATATAAATGAAATATTATAAGAATAACAAACAATAACAAAAGCCCTTTTCCAAGGGTTTATCTGATTGCAAAAACTCAGCAAAAAAAAAAAAAAAAAGGAGTTAAAGATTTCTACTAGAAAGAAAATATTATATTTCAAACACGAGATAAAAATCTGCTATCAGATACTAGAACAATGTATGCACTGGGCTGTTCCACCACCGCTTGCCACTCTCCGTTTGCTTATTCCGGACGTGTTTACAGGATTGATGAAAAGCTCAGCACTGTTTCAGATGGTAGGGCTCACCCGCTCTTTTTCTCACTTTTCTCAATGCGTATGCCTGATGGCAACCCCCCAACCCTGACAGGCACAGGGGTGGAATTTGGAAGAGAGCAGAAGTTTTGAATTACACAGATTATTGTGCAAAGCACAGGAAATTAAAACCAATTAATTCCTTGTAAATACAAATGGAGCCAGACTTTTTTTGATTTATGCTGACTTTTTACCTTCCCCCAATGGCTCATTTCCCTCTTTTGCCATGGAATCCCACACAGAAATTCGCAGCTACTACACTGTAATACAATACGAAAGACAAATGTTTGGTGACTGCTGATAAAGGAGAAAAGGTCCCATGGTGCATTCTTTTGGCCAACTTATTAGGAACCTTATAAAACACTGTATCTGTTTAGAGAGAGGAAGTTAATGACTACTCAGGTTCAAGATCGTGTAAGCAAAGTAGTCTAAGAGGTGAACTGACTTATAATGTGCTCGCAAAGCTGCAGTTACTCCCCAGATAATCCAGGTAGGAGGAGAAAAGAGAGAGGAGAGCAAGAAACACCTTTTTTTCCCCCTCTCTTTTTCCTTCCACTGTAATGCCAATCAATGAGTACTCTACTGGAGCTGAAAGAGCTTCTTGAAAGGCTAACAAGATGGAAGAGAATATCACAGGTTCCAGCTAAAAATATTCAAAATGCTAAATAAAAAATGTCACTAGAAGAAATGATAAGAAAAACAAGCCAGGTCTCTGCTCCCTGAATTTAAAGTTGGTAGAAGAAACCCTGCAGTGGTGAAGTCCAGAAGCAAGGTGAAATTATTGAGCATCCTTCATTTAGGGCCTGGCAATTAACACATCAGATTCCTCGGCATTTGCACTAACATGTCAGAGCTCTGGGGGTGTTCCAGCCCAAGCCAGTGCCTTATCCCAAGAGATGCCGTGTTTCCCCTGGGGTGGGTTTTTCCCTGGAAACTCACCCTGCAAAACAAACGGGGCTGCAAGTTGTAGGAGGACACTCTCCTGAAGAAAAGGCAGGGGCGAGGGTGAATGGGGCTGCCAGCCTAACCACTGAAGGCCAAGGTTTAGCTCAGCCTGCAGATTTTCAGGGGTTCACTGTTTGACCCCAGGTAACGTGACCAAACTCCTACCCCATCACTTTACCTGGAATCCCTTTATACCTGCACTGAGACTCAGCAGGCGGGATCACAGGATAACTCAGGCTGGAGGGGATCTCAGGAGGCCTCCCAGATCATGGAGCTTGCTAAAGAATGGAGTCTAACCAAAGATCTACCTCCCTTAGTACTATAAGTCTTGCTGGAGCAAATAGCAAATTATTAGAAGACATACTAAGAAAAGGGCAATTTAAGGGGGAACTTCTTCCCTGTTTTGGTTTGATAGATTCAGGAGAGATGCTCCTCCTGCCACAGCCCAGTGTTTTCACTGGACCTTAATTCTTCCTGTTTGGAGAAGTTCTGCTGGCCTCAGACATTTCCCCCTTTTTGATAAGCATCATCTTGACCTGTTAGAACCACAGGACATCAGATGTGAAGAATGGGTGTGTTACACAAATCAGCTTGAGCGTCCAGCTAGCACTAAGCAAGAAAGAGAGCAATAGAGCCTAACAAAACACTGCATGAAGTAAACTAACATTTCAGGGAAAGGAAAGAAAAATAATGATTTTCACAGCTGTGGCCTGAGGGGTCTCTTCTCTTTTCAGGTCTTCTGTAAACTATTTCTGGTGCCAGTCTTTAAAAACCACGAAGCAAAGCTTATTGGTTCTATTCCAGATGACTTGTGAAGAAAAGAGTCTTTTAATCATATCTGAAAGCTCCTTCAGGGCTCTGTATTTTATATAATATATGGCTGATTACAAGGCAGATTGGTTATTTCAACAGCCTCGCTATTTATGCTCAATTCTCGCTTCGGCAGAACTTTTGCAAGAGTTTGCAGTGTCAGACTCCGGCCAAATTCCAGCTCCCATGTGGAATTTGTCAGATTGCAAGTGCAATGCAAACTTGGTGCCCTTTAACTTCTGTCCTTCTCAGAGTAGCATCCATTTCACGTGAGCTGGAGAGAGCATCTTACTAACTTACTGAAGCAACAATTTATCAGATTTATTGTAAACAGCATTCCTGAGAAGGTAATCCAGAGCAAGTCCTCCCAGCCCATCCCATACCTGTACTACTGGTAAAATTTATAAGGGATTCCTCATAACTCTCAGCTGCTGGAAAATCCTGACCTAACAGATAGAAGAATAATTCCAGGTCATCAATGCACTTTCCTTCACGTCTGCTGGGTGGAGAGACCACTGACACTAACAGAATGAAAAGGGGAGACAATATATTTCGGATAAAATTTAGTTCTAGGTCGCTGGTGGCTAATGCAGTACTAGGAACATGTCTGCAGGTCAGACTCTGGAATTCTACTCGGATATGTTTTTTCTTGTCTTCAAATGGATCCAGTTCACCACTTCAGGAAAACTGATTTTTTTTTTTCTAGATTGAAAAGTTACTAAAAATATAGCAAAAAACAGCTTACTCTTTTGTGGATAGGCTGGACTTATGTCTCAAATTATTTATCTGCTAAATATAAAGGCCTCAAGAACTTATGCATCTGTTAATCCATTCAGTGATCAAGTGAATATCCACCAAGGCACATGTGATGACGATAAATATTGGCATAGCTGAAATAAGAGAGAATTGGGAAGATCCTTCAGTGGTGAAGAGAGTGTTACTCCTGAGAAACAGGAATAAGTTTCTCTATTCTTATGCAATTATTCCAAGCACTGATTGCAGATAGAAAGAGAAGAGCTCACAAACACATTTGTCTGCCTGGATAGCAGCCTCTCTTGATTAAACTCTCTTAGTCCATTAACTACTTCTATATATAAACTTTGCAATTTATTACTTGGAAGCATGCTGATGAGAATGCTGAGGGCCAAATTACCACAGGTCAGCACTGGGACACCAGAGGTACCTTCCCACACCTAATTCACAAGCACCGGGGCCTCTTTGCACATGCAAATAAGGGTCTCATTAAAATTGGCTCATTCCCTTATGGCTGGTCTTTGAAAT
Source organism: Coracias cyanogaster (assembly GCA_033124195.1). Lineage (NCBI taxonomy): Eukaryota > Metazoa > Chordata > Aves > Coraciiformes > Coraciidae > Coracias > Coracias cyanogaster. Next base: position 43,062 of record JAVSBS010010312.1, read on the forward strand.
TTGACCATCAAGTTGCAAATGGGCAGCCAAAGATCGTCTCAGTTTCAACTTAATTGCAAACATGTTTTCCCTTCCTCCCTAGATGTGCCCTTTGGGCTGCAAACAGACCCACAAGTCACGAGCATCGAAGGGAATGATGTCCGGCTGACCTGCCGGGCCTCCAAGTACATCTACAGTCACCTGGCCTGGTATTCCCCCTTCTCGGAGGTGGCTCTCCGTGCTGGGGTCATCAGGAAAACCGACAACTATTCTATTTCTTTGATGTTGGTCATTACTAACGTCACAAAGGAACAGAGTGGCCTCTACAAGTGCAGAGCCCAGAACCAGCACAACAGCACGGACACGCTGGAGCAGCACACCCAGCTCCTCGTCAGAGGTAGGTCCTGCCAGCGGAACGCGGCAGAGGGACATGCCTCCCTATGCTGCCGGAGCGGAAATCCTGGGCATCTGCTGCTGCCTTGGAAGCCTTTCAAAGCAGAAGGTGCCCAGCATTTTTTAGGGAGAGTCCTACTATAGAGTCTGTGCGCTGGTTCAGGGTTTTTTTTCTCATTGATGTATGTGGGTTGACACCCAGTTGTGCCTATTGCCCATCCGGCCACTGCTGGGTTTGTATAAAATATTTACCTTACACACAAAGGTGATTTCAGCAGCATTTTATCCTCTTAACTCCACGCTGGGTGCAGATATAGTGTTGACTGAGGAGAAACATCATCATCCACTGCGTTGCTAACAGCACAGCTCCCATTTGGGACCATCACCCTAGATCTATACGATTTGTTAGAAGACCCCACCCACTTAGAGCTGCCAGGATGGTATAGATACCTACATACATTTGGACCCAGCAGATGGTATCACAAATGTCACTGGTCAAGTCTATAATCAAGTGACGCGTACCTTTTATCCTGGGTAAGCGGGATGCACTTTGCTGTAATTACAGGATTTTCTTACTTATACCAAAGCTTCCAATTATTTTCCTTTTTTTTCATAAAAAATAGTAACACTACAGACTCTCAAGCCTGGTTTCTTTGGCTATGTGAACATAAAGGGCAGGACACTTCTGGTAGAAACTCACTGAAAATCAGTGACGTTTCTTCTGCTTCACAGTGAAGAACGTGAGTGATTGGCTCTAAGCCTTTTTAGAAGGAAAAGTGCTGCTGGAATGGGTGAACTTATTAGCTACCTTCCAATGGGTGAAGAAAAAACCAAAGCAGGGTAGAATTGACACAAACCGACACAAGCCAGGGTGCAGAAGACAGGGTCCTTCAGAAGCCAACGTTCAGACTGGTTTCTCCCCATTAATGGCTGATGAGACCCTGAAGGGACAGCTCTGCTGTCACAACACTCGTCATGGGGGTAAAAACCAGGCTGTGCCGCGCTGGCTTCATCTTCAAGCCAACGAGCACGTTTCCCGAGCAGTCTCCTGCCCCGTGCACCAACACCAGGCTCGCGCCCTTCCCGTGCGCAGGCAGGCGGGCGAGGAGGAGCTGCTCGCCCACGCTGCAGCTGCGGCTCGCACGGCTCCGACACCTGAGTGGAAGCGGATTTATTTTCAGAAACGGCACGAGCACCTGCCTCTTCCTGAAGTGTGGAAGAAGGGAAAGAACCTCACCCTGGTATTACGGAGCGCTGGTGGTTTGGCTTGTCCCCGCAGCCAGCATCACCTGCCATGGAGGCGCTGGGATTTCTCTGCACTCAGGCAACTTGCTTTTCTCTCCCCGGCAGATATTTTTATTCATTTAGTCAAATTGTTGCCTACGCTGACACCTACACATAAAGGCTATGGGAAAAACACAGCTAAATTGAGAATACATCCATGGGAGAACTGGAACCTTGATCACATTCTTCTGACAGCTACAGGGGTCTGTTATTTGTCTGGCACATGTCAGAGAGGCAATTCTGCTGGAGAACATGCTCCTCCAAACCATTCCTCCTTCCCCTGTACAAACAAGGTCTTTTAAATGTACTAAGCCCCATCAGCTACTGTCTTTATCTATTTTTTATGCTGTGCTTGTGATTTTATTCATTGCTTTCCTGTACCTCTTATAAATGAACACAAAGTGGAGGTTAACATGCTTTGTAGTAAGTAGATAACTGCACTCAGGATGGAGGACACAAAGTCCTTAGATCTGTTTCCTCTTTGCCTCTTCCTTCCTTTTTTTTTTTGCATTCACTCTGCATTTGCCCTACCCACTCCCTGGCCTGTTTCCTTCAGAGGAAGAGAAACTCAAGGAGGTTTGAGCTGAAGCTGTATCTAAGCTTAGTCAGTTTGAAAAGAAGTCAACTGAACTCACCCACTCCTCCCATAACCTTCTGGAGTATTTTTGGCACCACTCATCAACTGACCCTTTTCTACTTCTAACCAGAGAGGCCGCTCAGGAGCGAAGATGGCAGACCCAAGGGAGGTGCATTCTGAAATCTCACTGTGTACTCTTTTCCTCTGTGACCGTAGCAAAGGCAGCACCGTATGTGATACAGAACCTCACGGACCTGGAGGTGAACATCAGCGGCAAGATCATACTGGAGTGCAAAGTCAATGGAACGCCAGAACCTCAGATCATGTGGAGCAAGAATGGCTACCCCATCTCAGCAGCATCAGGTGAGCGTGCTTGCTTCCCGAGCATGCGGCGGGATTGTACGTAACATCTGATAATGGACTCGCAGGTTCACTGCAAACATCGGACCTACAACTCCACGGGCACCACAAGCATGGTTGAGTAAGGATGGAACGTGTGACCTCAGGATCACACACACAAATCCAAATACATCAGACCGCTGTGGTAGTCTCCAGCTTGGACTTTGAGGTCAAAGCTGCCAAGCGGTTGCAACCCAACGCCTGCTTACGCAGCTCGCCTTGCGCACGTGGCAGCGTTGGTGTCTGCAGAGTCAGCCAGCTAGTCTGCATGCATTAGCATAGCATTAGGAAACCAGGGAGTACAGCGCGCTGCTCTTCAGCCTGCTTGTGCGAGACAACAGCTTGCGTACGGAACTGAAGAGTGTACCTGCCCATCTGAAAACACGAGCCTGAGCTGTCAGATGGCCCTGCGGCCTGAGCAGAATCATTTTTGGTTGGAAAAGACCTTTGAGATCATTGAGTCCAACTGTTCCCAAGCACAGCCAGGGCACCACTAACCCATGTCCCTCAGCACCACATCTCCATGGCTTGGAAACCCCTCCAGGGATGGGGACTCCACCACTGCCCTGCCTAGCCTGGGAATGCCTTTGACAACCCTTTCTATGAGTAATTTTTCCCTCATGTCTAACCTAAACCCCTCCTGGTGCAACTTGAGGCTGTTTCCTCTTGTCCTATCAGTTGTTCCCTGGGAGAAAAGACCAACCCCCACCCGGCTCCAGCCTCCTTTCAGGGAGCTGTGAAGAGCAATATTGCAGCACATTGTGGGCAGTCACTCAACACAGTCAGTCGGGTCCAGAGCGTGCCACATCCATCCTTTATCTCCCACAACATAGCGCTGAGAATGTGCTCTCAGCTCAGCTGGTGCAGAGCAGGTACCGTTCTGCCATGGGCAGGGAGCACAGGCTCCCTTACCTGAGCCTGGAGTTCCTTCTCAGCTCTCCACCCTGACATGTCCTATAAATCATGGAGAATCCCATGGCAGTAGCTGGTCCTGCGACTTTAATTTTGCATCTTGGACTAGGTAGGAAATCTAGGATCATCCATAATTCAGATCAGACTGTTCTGAGAGAAACTCTTTATTGCTACTGAAATTTTATAAATAATTCTAGAGAGACAAGCATGTAACTCATCCAACCAATGGAAACATAAATAAAATATTTGGAAAAAACACCTCAGGGTAAATATTTCAGCACAGTGCGTGGCAAGTTACGTGCAGTACTCTTGTTAACAACAACAGGATTCATAGGCAGAATACCCAGAAACTCTGAATGTCCTTCCCTTTTGGATTCAAAGCCTGACCTGTTTCCCTATTTCTGCCCCAAACGTATCCTTAGCGAAACAGATGAGCTCTCCGTTTTGTGCCACAAATCAGGAAAAATTAAATGTGGAAAATAATCAGGAATATTACGTGTAGCAAAGCCTCGCAGAGGTCATCTCTAGGCAACCTCCCTCTTCCCACTTCCCCTCTAGCCTGGCTGCCTGTCAGTCCAGGATTGCTCCACGCTGTGATTTTTCCAGGGATGTCCCACATTACAACTCCCATCAGCCTCCAGGACAGCGCCGCCTTTCTCCAATCATTTCACTTAGTTCCCTTTTTTTTTTCCCCAGTGTATTGTTCTTAGAAAACCGATCTTCCCATCGCTTCACTAACTTCCATGGAAGTTTTCTCAGGCTCTGTCTGCTCATAATGAATTACCAGCCACATTTTCTATTGGTTAAATGCTCCCCAAGGAATTTACACAGGCACTGAGGAGAAAACCAATGTTGGGGAAAGGTTGTTGCCAGACCACAATGAGGAGCACGGTATTGAAACGCTTCCTAACAACAGCGCTTGCGTGGATGGGAGCTGGCCTACAGTTCTCTGTCTCCTAAAAGCATTTGTAAGCAAGTAGGTTATTGTGATCGCATTAATTAAATCCCTTGCAACAGGCATTTCCATGGAAAATAATACCCTGGTCATCGAGCGAGTGAAAAAGGATGATGAAGGGCTCTATGAATGCAAGGCATCCAACGACATGGGCCAAGACAGCACATCAGCCTTCATTAAAATACAAGGTGAGGTCTAAGCCAAGCATACTGCGTTGGAGCAAGGAGAGCTATTGTTCAGTCACGGGCTTTGGCTACGCTTAAAATGTGGTTGTACATTTAACCTACAGGTTCTGAGGAGAAGTCCAACATTGAAGTTATCATTTTGGTCTGCACTGGTCTAGCTGCTACCCTCTTCTGGCTTCTTCTGACCCTATTCATTCGGAAACTGAGAAAAGTAAGAGAGTTTCCACACGGCACAAAGGGGCTGGGATTGGGCCCAGTTTATGCGCAGCATCAGAGTTTAGGGCTGAATATTTGGGAGAGATGGTAGAAAAACTGTGAAAACACGTTCCTATAAAATGCCAGTCCAAGGTTTCTGCTGATGGTCCTCTGACTTCTCAAGAGAACACTCATGAGATTTATACCCCCTTCCATGATTCCATACAATCAGGTTCCTCCCTCTTTATGGGTCAAACTGGTTTGCAAGATTAGGAAACAAAAAGAATCCTAAATCCTCTAAAATAAGGATTTGATTTCAGCGGTTGTCCAATAATGTTTCTCTCAAACACAGGTATTAAAGGGGTCCCTACTTTAAGAAAGATCCTAAGATGTTTGCTCTAGAAATGAGCTCAAACCACACAGCTTATTTTGTCTCCAAGTCCTGCTGTTCTTTCACCTCCCTTTTGTGACTCAGAAAAGCAAAATTTCAGTAAAGTTCCAAGGAATTTAGGTTTGTTTTTCCTAAAACAAACAGCAAACAGAAAGGCAACCACAGCTCTCTGCTCTGGAGCTCACCAGACTACAGTCCCAGTGCTGACCCCCAATACTGGAGTAAAATTTCCCCTCCTATTGCAAATACAATGATTAAATCCATGTTTTCTTCCTTGACCTCAGCCTAAGAGAGTTGTGGACAACACTGAATTTCCTATTACATTTTATGCCCATGCTCCCAGGACCCACCAAGTCACACTTTCTCACTTAGCAACGTCAGAAGTGGCAGTTTACACCAGCTCTTAATCAATTTTAAATTGTAATAAGCAATAGCCATGAAGTGGATAACTAGAGAATCAAGACTGCAAAGGAAAACACTATATAAGTGCCAAAACACGACGAAAATGCCAAAATGCACCATGGTGCACCAGGAAGTGCAACCCTTGGAGTTCCCAAAGGAAAACACTGATTTTCTTTAACACAAACAGGTAGAAGACAAGTGATAGATTTTGTGTCCTTAGAGTGTTTACCAGCGCTAATCAGTGACTCTTCCCAACGCCCCTGAGCAGCAGAAACACATAAACATTTATTTCTCGGCTATAAAAAGGAAAGGCAGGAAGCTGAAATGATGCATGCATGGTTCCGAATAAACTTCAGAGCTGAGTCTGGAATTCAGGGAGCTCCCCAGCCACCGCTCCGTCTTGCAGACGACAGCTCTCTCCCATCAGAATTGCAGGGTAAATATCACAAATAATTTCTCCACGCCCTGTTTCTAGCCTGATGCCACAGATATTAAAACGGGATACCTGTCAATTATAATGGATCCAGAGGAAATGCCTCTTGACGAGCAGTGTGACCGTCTTCCCTACGACAGCAGCAAATGGGAGTTCCCAAGAGACAGGCTGCGGCTGGGTGAGTGGTTGGGGTATTGTTGCTGGAAAGGGTGATGATTTCTAACGCTCCTCCATTTCTCTGTTGTATAACCCAAGAAGCAGCCTGTCATTTAGTGCCACTGGACTAAAATCCCTGGGGAGTACCGGCAGCGAGTCACAGAATTGAGGATCATCCTAATGGGGGGTGAAAACAAGGGATTTGGGAGGAAAAGCAAAGATCTTGTCTCCTTCAAAATAGCTACGACCTCTTTTTCTTTCTTGGACAAGTGAAGCCAAACTCTTGACAGGAAAGAAAGGTACGTCCAGGTACTGTTCCTGCCAAAAGGATGGCTTCACATCCCAAGAGGAAAAGGGAAGGAGAAGTCAGTCTGAAAGGTGACAGTCTTTCAGTGAATTTTAATTGGAAGAAATCTATCAAATAATCAGTTGTTTATCGAGCATATGAACTTGGTGTTGAGCTGTAAAGAGCTATCGTGAAAAAATGAACCAAATTGCAACAGCTCTGCTCATTGGATGATGGAGAGAGAAAATGTAAAAAGCAGGTTGTGTTTGTATAGAGAAACAGTAATATCTGTGTGCAGCAATGAGCGCAGGGAATAGATCTGTATTTGAGGGTGCTCTTGGTGCTTCAGCTGGAAAACATGGAAGAAGGAGGAAGACAGACAAAAAATGAGATGATGGTGGCGCTGGAGTAAAACCACTAGAACTAAAGAGCCAGACCATGATGCCCAGTGTACTCTGATGCATCGTGGGTCAGAGCCCTCAGAGCACACTAGGTAATGCAGGCATGAAAATTAAAATGAAAGGGAAAATGAAGAAATATTATCATCTCAGATTCCATATAGTATAGCTTTTACGTCAAATAAACGTCAATCACTAAAGGGTTAAAGGGTCTGACTGCCTGAGTGCCTTAGCTGGCTATCTCTACGACTGTGATCCATGAGAGAAGCGCTCCACAATTCTACGTTTAACCCAAACTCTGAGTTTCCTGGGCTTCGGGACAACTATAGGTAACGTTTTTCCCCTCAAGCCATATGTATGTGTTCAGCCTTGCCTCCAGCTGAATGCAGGTGTATTTATTCCGCTCTGTTCTATCACCCACTGTGTTGCATGGAAGTCCTATGGATATAAATCATACCGTTTACATCCATAGACTGCAAATACGTGATACAGGCTGCTGCTGACTGTCGGTCTACGGCTACGTTGTGCCTGGGCACGGGAGTCTTGTGTTTCTTGCCCTGCTGAGAATGCACGTTTCCCTCTGACCTGATGCAGACTGGCATTAAGTCCCCTTTGGCTCACTCTCGACTCTTGCTTCTCTAGGTAAAACACTGGGTCATGGTGCTTTTGGGAAGGTGGTGGAGGCGTCTGCTTTTGGCATTGATAAATCTTCAACCTGCAAAACAGTTGCCGTAAAAATGCTTAAAGGTACATATCCCTCCGAGATTCTCACCAGACTCCTCAGGGAACCTGTGGGCAATGAGGTTTCCAGGTCTCGGCTCCAAACTAGTCCCAAGTTCATTGTGTTCAGAAGGGAGTGGGTTTGTCATATGGGAGCAATTAGTCATTATACAGTGGATGTTAACGTGTAGGAAATGACAAGCGGGCTCCGTGCTGGGCTGCTGATTAAGTCTTGTATTCCTAGAGGAGGAAAACAGCAGCTTCCAGGTCCGTGGGGTTAGGAGGGAAGCAGATTACAGAGTGTAATTACATTAGATAGTCTGAAATTGGATCTGAGCCTTCGATCACAGCCCTTCCAGATGTAGAACAGTTCAAGGGGTTGAAAAAAAAAAAGCAATGCCAAGGGACTGAATTAGAGACAACTTGCTTGCAATTATTGAAATTAAGGAAAGCTTTTACCATTCCGTGGTGGGGAAGGGGGGGAACTCGGAGACTGTTCTTTCATGCTATATTTACATACAAAGCCTCTGCAGACAGCTGAGGAATCAGTGCATCAGCCAGTGCGCTGACTACTCGGGTTGGAGGTTTTTAGCTGCTCACTTGGGATTTTTCCAAAGGTACAATCGATGCTCACTGGATGGCTTTTCATAGCTCCCATTGCTCTGCATCGCTGCTGCATGACGGGATTAACCCCTGCAATGCCATGGGCCAGGAACTTCTATCATGGTATCCTGTTGCTCGCTGCCTCTCCGGATGCTCTGCTGATTCCCATCTCACTGAAATGTCACAAACATCAGTTTGTCACCTGCCTGGACCTCCTCTGAACCTGCTTGCCCTTCTCTGCATTAGTCAGTAGATCTCCAGACCATCTTCTCTCCTGCCGTTGTTTCTTCTGTTCCATGCCCATCTCCAGATCCCTGAAATATCATGATCCAGACACACTCCGTTCTCCATCCAAAACTTATTGCCATGGATAGCCCTGGGTTTTCACTCACTTCCATGCCGTGCTTCCCAACTGATCCTCGTGTCAGTTCTACCCTGCTCACACATATTCAGCAAACTATTTGACAGTTTACATCATTTTACACCTTCTTCCCCCAGTGGAAGCTGCAGTCTCCTGCTCTAACATGTCCCCCTCAACTAACATGCCCATAAATCATCACTTTCCTGAATAAAGCAGATTCTCTAGGGTGAGTCAATCCATTTCAGGAAAAAAAAAAAAAAAAAAAAAGAGGAAAAGGCTCTGGAGATGGCCACATTTTCTGTAATTCTAGCATTATCTGTCATTTCCATGAAGCAGGGTGGTATCAGTTTGGGGTTGAAGGCTAAAACTTCATGTGCAAGACCATCTGAAACATTCCTGAGGCTGTTCTGTTTAGGTTCTGCCAGGCACGTGTCCCAGCTCACGCCAGGGTACATCAGGAGTAATATCACCCGTGCACAAACACGGCTGACTGAAGAAACGTTAGGTTTGGGATAGCTCCTTCTTGATGACACAGTTTGCTGAAAGATTCCTTGATGGAGAATTCTACACGCAGATAAAGAGGTTACTTGTGTCACACTGAAGGATCTGTTATGTAAACCGTTTCTTCATATTGAAATCTTCCACGATGCAAAGGCAAAACCAGAGGAAATAGGACAGAGCCTCTTTTGTCAAACTGTATGATGAAAGTTTTGGAAAGGTATAGTGAAGGAGTGCTACTAAACCGCACATCGCCGTTATAGATGGAGGAACACATTCTTCTGTGTGCTGTTGTTGGGAGCGTTTGGTTGTTCCCTCGCTAAACTTGCAAAGTTGGGCCCTTGCAAAGGCCAATCTACTGGGAGGGTTCTCCTACGGGGACAGTAACCCTCCATAACCCATGCGAGAGAAAGGAAGAGTCACCTGAAAGATAAGGTGTTATCCCACTTCATAAAGGTCAACAGACAATGAAACGGATGAATTATTATCTGTTGAAAAGTTACTGCAAGTAACCTGGGCGGGTTTTGTTTCCAAGTATAAACAGGATCTTGCTGTGTCCTGTCAAAAATATCCTGTTGTGTAAAGATGATATTTTTCCTGTTTATCTTAAGCAGAATGTGCAACTACTAATGAATGCAAGGCTTTAATGTCTGAACTGAAGATCCTCATCCATATAGGACATCATCTGAATGTGGTCAACCTGCTGGGAGCCTGCACCAAAGCTGGAGGTGAGAAGTCCTCAGTAAACGAGCAAAGAAGAAACACTTTGGTGTTTCGGTGTATCTGTGGTGGAGTCCAAGTCTCATGCACATACAGTTAATGCAAGCACCAACATTTCTACTCTCTGCTCCTAGGAGAGCTTCTGCTACTGCACAATATGGCCACATCTCATCAATGCTTTCTGAACTTCTTCTCCCAACCAGTGGTGCTTCACTGTTTTCTTTTTCACTGTCCTTTGTAAGCTTGCTTCCCAGAGGGATTATGGACTGAAGGAAGGCAGGATCCTTAACAGCAATTAGATGCCCAGTTCCTCCACACAGGCACTACCCACCATGTCAGAGGTTCTTCTCCCTCCTCTTCCCTGCCTTATCAGGAGGATGCACCAGGCTGAGCACTTAGCTACTGGAGGCCTCCTCCTTTCCCAAGCACTTCACTCTCAAACACAGGCATTTTTTGCTCAGTATACAGGAAGCCTAAGGGAGGCCAAAGCTGAATGGAGCAACAGCACAGACTGTCAAGGGGCTGAGCTGGCACCACGGGCTGTACATCATACAAAGAATCTGTGGCAAAGTGCAGACTTAAACAAAGGACTCCATAAATCTTAGACCTTTGTCACTAAAACAACCCTTCCCATGCTGCCATGCAAAGCACCCTTATCTGCTCCTATACCGTGATTTAACTGCAGGGTAACAACTCTCAGAGATGCCTCTTTACTGCTTACAGGGAGCCTTCAAAACAATCCCCAAAGGACAGATTTAGGAGAGCTGAGGACAAAGAAAACAGAGTAAAATAAATGAGGTGAAAGAGCAAGAGATCTGTTGTCATCTGAGACTCCAAAGCTATCATCTTCTCAGAGAACATGTACTTAAAATCACAGAATCATTTTGGTTGGAAAAGACCTTTAAGATCTTCAAGACCAACCATTAATCCAGCACTGCCAGGGCACCACTAAACCATGTCCCACAGCACCACATCTCCACAGCTTTTCAATACCTCCAGGTATAGTTGTTCAGTCATGGGGGAAAAAGAAAACTTCAGTGCGGTAGATCTGGTTGGATGCTAAGGAAGAAATCTTCCCTCCGGCAAGATACTCCCAGTTCCTCAAGGAGCAGTGAGCAACCAGCAACCATAGACACTGCTGTAATCTAGGAACCATGATCAGGAAACCCGTAGGAATTGCTGTAGTGCTGCGGACCCCAAAAGCTTGTATGGGAGGATGACCAGCTTCAGCTGGAGGGTTTTCAGATTCAGAGGCATATGCAAGTAGCCTTTGCTTGGGAGTGTGAGGAGAAGGGCAGTAACAGACTGAATGCTGGAGACCCTCCTCTCCTCTCAGGTCAGTGCGGTGGCTTAATACAAAGGTGCCTACAACATGGCAGCATTACTAAGAGATCAACAGTTTTTAACCAAAGCACTAATTCTGCCACAGGGTTGTAGTTGCACAGTAAAACCATCTCAGTAACTGATCAAACGCTCTGATTGTCCAGCCTCTGAGGAACTTTTTCTTCTGGGAGTCCCTCAGTTTCCTGTTCTCCAGCCTGCTCCACCCTGATTGCCCTCCTGGGTGCTGAGGTAGCCCTCACTCTTCCCTGTTAGGAAGACCACCAGTTGCTTTGGAGAGCAGCGGAGGGGATCAGAACGGGGCAGCTGAGTCTTGCAGGGCACGGAGGAGCCTCTGGGCAGGTGCTGGTTTGTTCACCTTGGAGCAATGCAACCCTGGACTAAAGAAATACAGCCTTGAGCTCTCTGGAGAGATGCTGGGGTGGGAGTTACTGCTAAACACACACAGAGCTCGCTCCTTCCTTGTTAGGTTTTATGTAACCAGATAACGCTACTCCTGAGGGAGACTGATATTAAGTATGCACATATATTATTTCAACAATATAACAAATAACAGATTTTAACACCTTGGCTGAGTGATGTTAAGCAGTTAGAACTAATGCATAGTGTACGCTTAACAATGAGGAAATAAAATATGGAGAGGCCACATCTAGGAAGAATTTCAAACCATAAATAAATCACTAACTGGAGTTTTAAAGCTCCACTGGAACCTGCATTTCCTCAGGGACACTTCTCTTTTAACAGGATGATCTCCTTCCAAATCAGACTTGTCATAGTATCATTAAGTTTGGAAAAGACCTATAAGATCATCAAGCCAGATCATCAACCCAACGCTGCCGTGACCACTAAACCATGTCCTGAAGTGCCAAGTCTACAGGCTTTTTGAGCGCCCCAGGCATGGGGACTCCACCACTTCCCTGGGCAGCCTGTTTCACTGCTTGACAACTCTTTCAGTAAAGAAATTTCTCCTAATATCCAATCTAAAGCTCCCCTGGCACAACCAGAATCTCTAAGGTTCACTCTTCCCTCCTCAACTCCTCCGCTCCCCGTTAGAGCCCTGCTCTCCACCTTCCCAGTCAATATTGTATGTGTCAGACTGGACCAGTCTCCATGCACCCTTTCTAACACAGCCTGGTAGAAGCGCTGCTTGGAGCCTCCCTCCTGAGTCATAGAATGGTTTGGGTTCAAAGGGACCTTGAGATCACCTAGTTCCAACCCTCCTGCCATGGGCAAGGACAGCTCTCAGCACTTTTCCTTTGAAGCTCAGATTCCCGAGTCTGAACCATGGACCTTCTAGACAAAAAATAAAAGTTTCTGGACATGAAAGACTGGTTGCTTAGGACTGGTAATAAAATGTGTTGATACGCATTCTAGCTGCACAATTTCACCTTATCTTACATTTGACGATTACAAAAAGCAGTCATTATTTCAAAGGTAGAGAATGGAGCTCTTCCCTAATAGCTCACCCTGAAACATAAAAGCATTTTCAAGCAGATCTTAAAAATATGCATAACTCTACAAAAGCAGCAATTGCACTGAACTCCACAGTAGTTTGCCCAGAAATAACAACACAAGAAGCTGATAGGACTTCCCAGGCTTCAAAACCTTCAGACTTTTGCAACTTTTGATGTAGCTCTGTCTATGATCCTGCGTTTTCTTATTGCCTCTAGTGACATCAGCTCCTCTCAAACCAAAGAACTCTGGAGGCAGCAGAGAGGAACGACAACTGCTCCATGCCATGGATCTATGCATGGAGTAAACCACCCTTAATAGAAGAAGGGACTGTATAGTCTTATGCATCATTCTGATTTTCCTTTGTTGATAAATAAGGAATCGACACCGTTATCATCTAATGGGGAAAGCTAAGAATCACTACTGTGTTCCCTGCTCTCCACTACTGATGGTTTGGTTTCAGAGAGTCATGTCTCTGTCTCCTCATCCCCTCATCTGTATCACAGGAATAACAGCATTTACTTATTTTGGAGAGGATTCGCAAGGTTAAATTAGTATTAAGGACTTTGCAGTGCTTCAAAATTCATTTGACTTTCCCTGTCTTTTCAGGTCCTTTGATGGTCATAGTAGAATATTGCAAATATGGAAATCTGTCCAACTATCTGAGAGGAAAACGAGGAGATTTCATCGCGTACAAGGTAAAAAGATGACAAGCTTCTCATAGTCACAAGGCAGAGAACTAACAGTTGGACTTTTTTCTGCATTGTCACTGAGACTGTTTGGTATTTATGTAGGCACTTTATTTTCTCACATTTTGCTTCAGACGAGCAAGAAAAGGAAACTTTTTTCCCTGTAGGATCTCACTCCCATCCTTCCCTTACATCCGTTAGTTGTAAATACCCAAAGCGCTCTACTGCATTTGAGAGAGAGAAGAAATTACTTGTGAGATACCACCCAGCACAAGAGGGCAACCACAGAGCCGTGAAAAACTGGTATTAACTGACCTAGGAGAAGGAGAACCCTCCCCAGATATGAGCCCAGTTTGGGGATTTTTGTTTCTAGGTCCACCACCCTGAGCCCCAGCTACCAAAAGCATCTCACCCTTCCACCATCTGCTCCTTCCCATCTTCTGTGTTCTCCCTTCCCTTCTGCCAGCTTAGAAATCTGCGCTGCACACAGCAAACGGGATCACAAACGTGGCCTGCATTAAAATGAACCACAGGGGTTTGGTTTCCAAGTGATTATCTGCCATAGATTCTGCCTTAATAAATAGGTTCTGTACTAGTAAATAGGAAACCTGGCCTCATTAGTTCTGCTATTCAGGGAACATCTTGTTCAAACATGTTTAGAGCCCATCGTCGGAGGACACGTTCTCCATATGCCATTCTGTTACATATTTTGAATCTTCAGGCATTGCATCATCCAAAGCTAAATATCAGTTTTATGCCATGTCTAGTCCCAGGAAAACTCTGATCAAGCAGAGAAAAGTCTGGATGAGTCCAACAGTGATTTGACCGAACTGATCAAGAGGCGCCTTGAGAGCGTAGCCAGCACAGGAAGCTCTGCCAGCTCAGGATTTATTGAAGATAAGAGTTACAGTGATTCAGAAGATGATGAAGAAGGTAAAAGAAACCTACCTAATCCCAGATCTTTTCTTGTAAGGATTTCCGTGTCTTGGCTAATGCCACACACACAGTCACACGCTTCAGGAGCTCTTACACAGCTTGACTTGTTCCTGAAATCGCAAGGTCTTTCTCTTACCTGTGCCTCCAAGTTCCTCACAAAAAGAGATGTGCAGTAATGCGTGCATGGAAAAGCCGCTCGTGTTGTGTAAGAGGAGCAACAGCAATATTTTACACGATGATTTGTGGGGTCAGTCTGTCCCCAGTCTCATCACTCATCACTATAGTTTCCCTCACTCTTATCCCCAGATGTTTTCCCCACAGATAAATGACACGATTAATGTTGGATGTGACTTTTTCAATTGTCTGATCTTCTGCCTTTAGGTCAGCAACTCCTAAACCAGTAATCCGAGTAGAGAACTCCTGTAAAAATACTCAGAGGCAGGGCTGGGGCCATCAGCGTGCAAGTGGCACCAGTGCCAAAAAAGTTTGTTGCTCTCATGTTTTACCCTGTCTGTGATCTCTCCTAGATGCTGAGGACCTGTACAAGCGGCCCCTGACTTTGGAGGATCTGATTTGCTACAGCTTCCAAGTGGCCAAAGGCATGGAGTTTCTCGCCTCCCGAAAAGTGAGCTCATTAAAACACCTTCCGTCACAGAATCCTGAGTATCTGATATGAAGAAATCCAAATACACTGTCGAGCCTGAGTAATCTGCTTTTTGCCACTACATTGAAGTGCAGGAGATTGCATTAGCTCTGGTGGTTCAGCAACAAGTAGCACTGAAGGAGTTGTGAAGGATGGTCTTGGCTACAAGGACTGGCATCTGTAACACGAGTTTAGATAGGAGGAGGGAATACGGATTGTAAGACAATTGTAGAACTGTCTCATAAATAAATGCAGAAAATGCTTCTCAGACAGAAAGATCCTTCTAGTATGGTCAACAAAAATACTACTGAAAAATGAGGGAGTAGCCAGCTATTTAGTTTGTCAGCAACACTGAGGACTATCAGCAAAGTTATCACCTCTTTTGGATTAAAAAAACCCAACATATTTGCAGCCTGCAGAATGCCTGCTTTCCAAGTAAATTGAACGTAACACACATGCCGAAGCAGCCACAAAACTGAGAGCTCGCGCTCTTCACGCAGCTACCAGGGTATAGCACACACCGAGATTCTTTCCTGAAATTCTTTCCTGAGAGAGTGGTTGGGCCCTGGAACAGGCTGCCCAGGGAGGTGCTGGAGTCACCATCCCTGGAGGCGTTCAAAAAACAAGTAGATGTAGCACTTGAAGCTACGGTCTAGTGGCTAGAGAGATGTTGGGTGAAGGTTGGACTTGATCCTGGTGGTCCTTTCCCACCATAATGATTCTATGATTCTAGGAGACGGTGAGCACAGTCACCCCAGCCTCACACACACTCACCAGACTGCCTTTGCCAACGGAGCTGCAGCTGCTTTTTGCCCTCTCCCAAACCTCCCACAAAACAAAACAATTAACTGGACAATGTCGCTCCACCTCATAGGCGAGAAAGTTACCTTATAGAGAAAAATCAGAAAACTAACTGTAATCATTGCCTCGTTCCTGAGTTATTCTCTCTTTCGACAGTATATTTGCGGCAGATTCCCACATACATTTTCCTGCTCTCACCTGCTCACAACAGAAGTTAATTTATTGATTATTCCATTTCCAAAGAGGGGGTCTCACGGTGCAGGCAGCCCCTCTGATCTTGCTTGTCCTCATTCCTTCACAGTGCATTCACCGGGATTTGGCAGCAAGGAACATCCTCCTTTCCGAGAACAACGTGGTTAAGATCTGTGACTTTGGACTAGCCAGGGATATTTATAAAGACCCCGACTATGTTCGGAAAGGAGATGTAAGTGGAAGAAATGCTGATTGCAAGTTTTTCTTCCCCCGGGGCTTGGGCACATTATTAACAACAGTTCTGGCCACATGCTGTGTCTTTTGCATTCTTAGGCAAGACTTCCACTCAAATGGATGGCTCCAGAAGCTATTTTTGACAAAATCTACACAACACAGAGCGATGTGTGGTCTTTTGGAGTACTGCTATGGGAAATATTTTCTCTAGGTAAGAACAGGTTAAAACTTTTTTTCTTTTTCCCTCCTAATTTGTGGCTCTATTTCTAAGAAAAGCTTTTAACAAAAGGTGATGATGCGGTGCCACACTTCGATTTCAGTCAGTTACAAGCGCACAGTGCAGATCAGGTGTAAAATAAAGATACTGGAATGAAGTCAGTGAGAACTCCACCTGGCCAAGTACACAAAAACAATGAATATTGGGGAAGGGGAACAAAACAAAATCCCAGACCCTGAACCTAACATTTTTAATAACTAAAACCAACAGAGCACAGAGATAACACTAAGCCTCCACTGCTGGGGAGGGAGATATTGCTTGGAGAGCAGCGAAGAAGTTTCCCTGTCAAACTGGATTCTCCTCTAAGCAGCCAGCTTCGGGAAACCACGCAGCTCAAAGGCTGCGGTAGATCTGCTGCTGTTGACAGAGTGGTCTGATGTTGCTCGTGGCAGCCCATGAAACACGAGGGAGTTTGCTCATGTGACATTTTATCTCAGCTTGGCTATCTTCACCACGAAATCTAAGGAAGATAGGATAAGAAAAGCCTATTGGCAGCAGCTGCCATCAGGTTGATAGGAGCAGCAGTGCTGGGCTCTGCCTAAGTCGTTTTGGCAGCAAACAGGCCGAATTCGTACTCTGCTGGCCGTATCGCTTGCAAGCCGCAACATTTTTGAAAGAACAGTCACGGTGTTCTTTACGTGCTATAGATTTCATCTGAGGAGGCTGTTGGAAATCTCAGCCCCACTGAGATCTGGTTACTGTCCAGCAGATAAAGCCCTGAAATTTAGACAAGCAATCTCGCAGACAGTTGGACTTTGCCGCTCTCAAATTCTCCTTGCGGAGTGGCAAGTTTTGTTTTCCTGAGGGAATTTAGGAATGTCAGCTCTGGCTTTTTAATCAGCATTCGCAGACAAAAGAAAACAAGAAGCCTTGTCGACTTAAGCTGCTGAATTTTAAAGCAAACTCTGTAATCTCCTACTATCTTTGGTTCATGGATCAGTTGAAATTAATGATCAGGCTGGAGATGCCAAGGCCAGATCTGGATGCAAAGTCTGGAGCTGTTTCTATCCTAATCTTTACGTAAGGCTGGCTGCAAAGATCACAGCCTGGTTTCAGTTCAAGTCCTTGCTTTTTCTCTAGTTCATATCAGCAGGCAAGACAAAGTTCACACTCAAATGGTTAAAAAAAAGAAGTGGCGGTTTCTCTGGAGTCTGGTCCTATTTATTTAGTTGTGTTATGTTGGTGTAACACCTCCATGGCTCTGTAACAGCATCACCTGCTCCATGTGTTTTGAAATATCACAACGAGATAAAGCTCCAGAAGCACCGGCAATGATCTCATAGATTATTCATGATGTATTAGCATTAGCATGCAGAGACACGCTCAGAGGGGACAGTCTCTCCACTGGGCATCTCCGAGGAACCGAAGGAGCTGAATACTGAGGAATGGCAAGGACCACTGCAGAAGGCAAGCTGTTTACATCATTCCCTAAGGTCCTGACAGAGTTTAATAGACGTGAACTTCAGGTTATTTGGCCTTTAGTACTGAAGACTAATAAAACTTAAAATATAGTCACTGAAACATCTCTATTTTTGACTAAAAAATAATTTCTCTGGGTTTTTTTTTTATTTTAGATAGCCTCTTTCCTTAATGAAGGTGCTTACTTGGAACAACAGACTGTCCTTTTCTGAATTTAGAGGAATCTACTAAATTACTCCAAGGGCTGCCATCCGTAGAGCAGCCCCTGCCCTCGTTATGACGTAGATCACAAACCACTTTCTTCAGTCCGTGGCACGGATTCCAAAGCAGTCATTTTCTCTAAGAGGGTTTTTCATACAGATCACCCAGGCATGGCTGTGGTTTGGCACTACTCACATCTGCAGCTCACACGATAAATATTTAATTAGGGATTTGTGTCACTGATTGAACTCTCTTATATAAAAGTTTTACAGATCATTGAGAGCCAGGGGATGGAAGTTATTTGTTGTTGCTACAGGGTATGTCTTGGCTCCCATTTACAACTGCTGATTTTATGGGGTCCCACAGACTTAGCACCCTCTAAAAAAGCTAGAAATACTGATTAGTAAAATGCACAGTTTTGTTTGGACACCGATCCCTTTCAGGGTCAGCAGTTGAATGAAGCCCAGTAAGCTTCCTCCAGAAGGGCTGGCAGACCGGGTCCATTTTGGTGATACACGGGGAAATCAGGACTTGAGAGAGGGTTAATTTGGGGCTGAGTTTGCATTGAGCTTTGCCTTATTTAAATGAGGTCAGCACACCTCCTGTCAGGGAATGCCAGCAATGTTTAATACGTCTTGAAATGACTTGCATGGCACGTTACAGAATGTCGGTGTCTCCTGGAATTTAAATGTGCACTGTTCAAAAAGCAATCAAAGATAATTATGTAAACAAGCGGTGCCTGGTAGTGTAACATCAGCATCTTATTATCCTACTAAAATAAAAGCAAGATCAAAAGAGTGATACCGTATCCAATGCATGCCACATCTTTGAGCATTTTGGAAGAGATTTTCCCTAAGGAAAACATCATGTGTAGACCTTACACCATATGTTTCAGCCTACATTTCTCCCAAGCTGTCTTAGCTGCCCAAATCCAAGTTATCAGGCTTATCGCACAGTCCAGATGAAACACAGGGGTGAGTGGAGGTAGAAAAGGAAGAGTTCCTTGCTTTTATGGCTAACGGGTGATGCCACGTGAGATGAACATTTAATTACCAGGTTGTTAACAGGTTGCCCAGAGAGGTGGTTGGTGCCCCATCCCTGGAAGGATTCCAGGTGAGGTTGGCCGGGGCTCGGAGCAACCTGCTCTAGTTGCAGATGTCCCTGC
>JAVSBS010010313.1:2661-18102 GCA_033124195.1 Coracias cyanogaster
GAAAATTGCCGCGTCTCCTCAGCTGGGTATTCTCATTGCTTAGCACATTCCCTGCAGCCCCTGACAAAAATGTTACTGTGGGAACAAGGGAATGTCCAAAGCACACGATGTTCTGGCAAATCCCAGCTGGCAGGCAGCCCTCTGGGGTCACAGCTAGCCAGATGTGACGTGGGCTGCTCTAAATCAGACCATTGGCAAGCTTGAAGGACCACGAAATTTTTTTGCTGCACCCACTTACCCCCAGCAGATACTGGGGCAGCTGAGGTTAGAGGCTAACATAGTGCTTCTTAGCAATTTTGAGGTGGAACATCGATCACCAGTTTCCATGAAGAATTAAATGGTACATTCCGTTTATTGACATGAGAGGCTATATAAAAACATGTTCTCTCGTACAGGAGAGAGAAAATTATAATGCTTAAAGCATTCATTTAATCCACAGTTTCTATCACAAAAACAAGGGGATGATGCAATGTTTACAGTTTTGTTTAACTCAGAGTTAAATGGGACTGTTCTTGTGGCCAGCCATAAATAACGGTAAGTCACTATTATTTCTGAGTCTCATAACAAGGATTGGGGTCTTGTGCTAGGTTATTTATAAACACAGAATAAAACTTTTTTTCTGAGCATTGAATGGCAAAAAGGGACAAGACATGGCATGGGCAAGTAAATAGTAGAATAACTAAGTGAAAGTAATCATATGAATGAAGATGATCCTCACAGCCCTATGTTAATAATGCTTTTTCACAATCGTAGCTGAAATTGTAATTACTATGAACAATCTATAGCTGTTTTTTAGAATAACTATGGGTTATATTTAAACAAAATACTGTTGGAATGAAGACTGCAGAATCTTATCACATTTCCTTCATTACAGTTTGATAATCCTTATGCAGAAATTGTTGTACGTTATAGCTATTCGCATATATTATCTCATTTTATTACAGCAGCCATGATTTTTATTGTCTTTTAACTTTCTTTGAGTTGTTTAGTTTAGTTGTGTTTTAATCATAGCCCTAGTCAAGTGGTGAAGAATAAATAGTAGATAACAATGATGAATGAAGTTGAGTATCACAGAAAATAAGTGTCTGATCCAGCTTCTGCTGAAATTCAGGAATAGATTCCTATTGACTGTAGTGAAAACAGAGAAGTGGTCTTTTGATTCAAGTTGCAAGCTTTGTGAAAAATTAGTCTGCATAATCAAATGCACAAACCCTCAGCAATTAGGCACAATAGTACTGTAATTTTTAGATATGAAAGGGATTATTACTTAAAAAGCACTTTTATTTGCCTGAGAATAGTAGAGTTGTCCTTTTATGTTATTGATTATGGGTAATTTAGGAAGACCTGGGTGGTCTTATGAAGGACAAAATAAATTATGACAGAGTATAAGTATGTGTAGATGAAGTATAACTATATGGCATACCATCTAAAAGTGCCTTTTTTCCTGGACAATCTTGCTGAAATACGTTTATTTCTAACTAGGAGACAAGAGTATTTTTCTCTGTAGATCTGTTGGCTATACAAAACTCTTGAAGTTCAGTTTGATAGAAAGCAGAATTTATATAGAACTGATCTGTTTTCATGCTGAAGACTGCACCAACTCTGCAAGGGAAGTTTTGACCAAAGGCTCTCTGACAAGTGGCAGATAGTTAGTGGAAACAGAGAAGACATGAAAAATGAAGACATGGAGTGATAGACACTTGAAAGCTCTTGATGAATCAAAACTCAAATAATATTTTGATGATGTAAGAAAAAAGCAAGGGCAAAATTTTAGACACATACATTATATGTACAGCCTGGCCACAGTGATGGAGACTTGATAGAGATAACAGATTATACTAAATTTACAGTTCCTCACACACAAGAAGGCCATCCAATAAGTGGTTTTGGACAGCTGAAGGCAACTCTGTAATGTGGCTGTAGGCTGGAGATAAGGTCAAGATAAAAGCGATGGATAAAAATAGGTTTGGTAGCTGAAGGAGAAAAGGCATGGAGGATGGAGTCTTAGGATCCTTTCTCGAAAGTGGGAAAAAAAAGGAAGGAGAGGTGTTGAATAACATGTTGAATACCTAATCAAAAGGCAAACAACAAAGGAAAGCTGGATGTAAAGAGGAGAAGCATGATGAGGAGTTCATAAAAGCAGATAAAATTTGAGGGACAGTGAAGGCAAAACCAGAACATCTGGATTCAGGTAGGAGGTGTGCTTCACTGTTTCTGGGAGGACATGATTTCAAGGAGCCAGACTGGACTGAGTGAAGAATGAGGTCTGTTGGGGAGAATTTAGTATGACTGTTCATGGCAACTGTTGAAAAGGCATGATAAAAGGATGGAAGCCAGAGGGGATATTGTGCCTTTCTTCTTCACACAGTGTAGGAGAATTAAGGCACATTTAAGTCTAAGGTATGAGGAAACTGATTAGAGTGAGAAGTTAAGGAAAGGCAGGGAGAGTAATAGGACAGCAGGGAGGATAGACTGGGTCACTGTTTGATGGTGGGAGTTAGAGGAGTAGTAACAAATCCTGCAGTTACTCTGGCAGAGTGAAGGAGTAATAGAATAATAGAATCATAGAATGTTAGGGATTGAAAGGGACCTCTGGAGATCAAGTCCAACCCCCCTTCCAAGCAGAACCATAGAATCTAGGGCAGGTTACACAGGAACGCAACCAGACGGGTCTTGAAAGTCTCCAGAGAGGGAGACTCCACAACCTCTCTGGGGAGCCCGTTCCAGTGCTCTGTAATCTTCACAGTAGAGAAGTTCCTCCTCGTGTTGGGGTGGAACTTCCTGTGCTCTAGCTTGCATCCATTGCCCCTTGTCTTATTGCAGGGCACAAGTGAAAAGAGGTTGCCCCTTTCTTCATGACACCCAGCCCTCATATGTTTATACACATTAATTAGATCCCCTCTCAGTCTTCTCTTCTCCAGACTAAAAAGCCCCAGGTCTCTCAACCTTTCCTCACAAGGCAGGTGTTCCAGTCCCTTAATCATCCTCATAGCCCTCCACTGGACTCTTTCAAGTGGATCTCTGTCCCTCTTGAACTGGGGAGCCCAGAACTGAACTCAGTACTCCAGGAGAAGTCTCACTAGGGCAGAGTAGAGGGGGAGGAGGACCTCCGTAAATCTGCTGGACACACTCTTCTTAATGCACCCCAGGATACCATTGGCTTTTTTGGCCACATTTAATATTAGTAGCCTTTCCTTCAAATGTGCTCTCATTTCTCTAATGGCTTTGCTTTATAACAGTGCTGACTCTCCCTGATGTCACAGACAAACTTATGCACAGGCCGTAGACTCTGTTATGCATATGATACAAACTGTTCCAGTGTTGTGTCCAATACTAATGCTCAAGGAAGGCTCTGCTTTTTATTTTCAAGGACTTGGGCTTTCAGGGCTTTGGACTGAGTGCCAAAAACAATTCATCAGGAATGCTTTACAACTCAGCAATACAAAACCTGTTAGGATACAGATCACCCACAAGACAGAGTTTGGGGAGGAAATATGTAAAGCACTGGTTGACCTCAGCATGATTAATGGTTTTTAACACGTTGAACTCTGTTGCTTACAATGTGAATTTTATGTTGACTCACCCATGGTTGTTTATTTTTATTTTCTGAAGGAGAGGGAACCTCCATTTGTGAAACTTTCATTCATATAGAACTTAATGACAGTTCATGTATAACAGCAAAATATTTATATTGAGACACAGCTGTCCCAGCTGATTCTACATCTCCTCAGCAGTTCGTTCCCTTCAAAAGCAGCTTTTAAAAATTACAGACCTTGCAGAATTTGTGTCAGTCATGAAAGGATCATTTATGGGATGTGAAGCTCATTTACTGGACTAGAGCAATGAATGACATCTCTTCTATAACTACAAAGCCACCCAGTCCTAGCTCCTTAGGTTAAGAATATCCAGAGTTGGAAGGAACTCCCAAGGATCATTAAGTCCAAATCCTGTCTCTACACAGGGCAACCTAAAAATCAAGCCATATGTCTAAAAGCATTGTCCACATGCTTCATGAACACTGACAGGTTTGGTGCCTTGACCACTTTCCTAGGGAGCTTGTTCCAGTGCTTCACCACCCTGTCAGTAAAGAACTTTTTCCTGAAGAAGAT
This sequence comes from Coracias cyanogaster, assembly GCA_033124195.1. Taxonomy (NCBI): domain Eukaryota; kingdom Metazoa; phylum Chordata; class Aves; order Coraciiformes; family Coraciidae; genus Coracias; species Coracias cyanogaster. Next base: position 6,771 of record JAVSBS010010313.1, read on the forward strand.
GAAGTATTTTGATTTTGTGGGCTAGCACAAGCCAAGTAAGGGTCAGTAGGCCTGATTAGGCCAGTGGGACTCATAGAGCTCCTTATTTGTGAAAGTAATAGTTATTAAAGTTACATTTGGTTCCCTACACCTGAATGACATCTAGTTTACCTGTATGTTGCCAGGTGCTCATGGCAATGGCCTACATCTGTTTGCATGTAGTGAGTGAATTCACCCTTCCTCCTGAGCCTGCACCTAGCAGCCTGCACCTCCTGAACCTAGGAGTTTGATCCTGTCAATTGCTGTGTTCATATGACCTGCAAGAAGTCACCAAACAGCAGCGAGTGCTCCATGATGAAGCGATGAGCCATCCTGGCTAATCTGATTGGTCCTTTTACCCAGTGTTGCTGAGTTCTGACACATGGGGCATCATTTCCAATTACAGACAGAGCACTGCCTTCTGACTGCAGCAGATCCTGTGTTCAGAGGCACCTAGACATACTGAGCATTGCTACTTATGTCTTCTAACCTGATTTGCCATAACTTTTTTGACAGAGCTTATGAACTTTCAAAGCCAAATGACTTCTTGCCTTGTCCTGGTTTCAAGGAGGCCAAAGAGATTATAATTCTGTCTGGGTTTGGCTGCAAAGGGGGTATGCTCTTTTTTGAAGCAATATTAAGAAGGGAGAATAAACCAGGGAACTACTAGCTGTGAATCATGTATGCAGTTAGCTGGAGGGCTGGTTCTCTTCCAGAAGTTTGTGCATTAGGTTAAAGAATTAGGGCTCCATCCTCCTTCAAGTCTCTTCAGTGTCACAGCAGTGAAAACCAGCAGCAGAAAAAAAACGCACTGTGTTAGAAATGCTCTGGTCCTAGGTGAAAGGGAGGAAGTTGGCACCTGTTTCTTTAGTATGTGCCTTTAAGCTAGAGCTACAGCTTTTGTCTGATTGACCCATTATATAAGCATAAAGTCCAGACCCACTTCTGTAAGTATCCATTCATCTCCCAATAAGACAGTACCCATATTTCACCCTTGCCCTGACTAGTGTTGTTAACCTTGAGCTAAGTTTAGAAGAGTGAACATATTGCATGAGGCTTATACTAACTAGTTCAAGTCTTTTAACAGTTAATAACTTGGTAAATTCACTTAAAGAAAGAGGAAAGAAATTATGATTCTCTTCCTACTTTTTTTTCTTGTAAATGTTAGATTCCAACATTTTACTCTTCTTCATATATGCATTAACATTTTTCTTAATTGCGTAAGTGCAAGTTCAAAAGTTACGTGTTTAAGCTCCTTAGAAACAAAGATGGTTTTAGAAACATTACCTAATATTTTGGCAGGTTTGTTGCCAGCTCTCTTTCTTGTGGAAATTATGCAGTTGAAATCTGAAAGTGGATATCCACATGAGTATCCACTTGCTATCTTGCAGTGGTAATTCAGAGACCCCAAACACCTGCGTTTTACCACGTCTTCTGCCTTTCTTTCTGAAGGTTTCCCTGGACTGCGTGTTCTTGTGCAAATGTGAAGTTGTCATCTAAACAAAACATGGAACATGTCCATGGACACAAGGGGAGTTGGTGAGAAACATAAATTTTGGCAAGCAAAGAAGATAATGGAGGTGCTGAAATGAAAGGTCACATTTCAGATGAGGTAATTGCCTTGTGATGTCAGTATGCAATAGGATGGTTTTGGTGAGGGTAAGGAAGAGGGAGTGAGCATAGTGCAGGGGTGATGCCTTGTTTTGAAACTTTAGTTGAGTTGTAAGGGGAAAAAAATACATATATTTAAGAAGTCAAACAGCAGGAACCATTCCATTGTCCTGTGTGCTATTATTTGTTTATTAATGTTGTCAATGTCATGGCTTTTCATCCTATTTTGGACTGGCCAGCCATTTTGTTGTGTATCTGGAGCATTTTAGAAGATCAATGACCATTTAGAGAGGTTATGTTCTATTTGTGCTTAGGGCTCCTTACTTTGTACGTATTTGCTACTTTCTGAAACAAAGTAAATGAAAATTAAAATTTTTTTTGAGGTATGTGCTGTGAATGGGATAGAGATGCAACAGGTATTATAGGTGAGGGGACATTTTTGAATTCTGGAATATCCTTTCTTTTTTACTACAGCCATCAGAATACATGACTATAGTTTGGTTTTTGGTGTCCATGTATAAATGGAGGGTGAACACAGTGGCACAATAAAGATAACATATCTTTGGAGTTAACAGAATGCCATAGTGACGTCTGATACAAATCCTATCTACTTCTGGTTCAAATGTGCCACTAAAGCAAGAGTAAGAGCAATACCATGTGTCTATCCCCCTCCTTCCTCCATGTTTCATAGTCTGAAGTCACACAAATTCAGGGTCTGGGTACTAAAGAGCCCTTCCAAAAGGGGTAGGTTACTGGCTGATGCCAGAGTCATAACTGTTAGGCAAAAGATATTTCTCCCAAGAGTCTGACTGTGCACCATGAAAACTCATGAAATTAGATTTCAGCCCTCATTTACAGCTGTAATTTCTCCAAAATACTGGGCTTTTTTTCCCTTGTAAGTCTCTCATCTTAAGGTTGATCATTTTAACTATTAATTCGAAATGAAACTCTGGCTCAGTACATCTGCTTCTGGAAAAGGAAAGGAAAAAGGAAAATAACTGAAACCTCAAATAGAGGATTCACTTCCATTATTGAATTTTATAAGGTGGCATATAAAAGTCTTTATTGGTAGTTTGGGATTACATGCTTGTGTTTCTGCTCTCTCTCATCTGGAATGAGCTTGGACTATCTGTGTTATGGTTTGGACTGGAGATGGTTTTTCCTTTTCTCTTAATTTGGTGAATACAGGATGTGGCAGTTCTGATTATGCTGGAAATTGCTGTAATTGTTATCAGGCAATAAACATTCAATATACTTCTGTAAGATGTAGAGCTCAGTGGAAGTTTTCCAGTATTTGAGAAAATAACTAGAAGAAAAATGGTAAGGATGTAAATTGAATTTGTACTTTGAATACTGAGAGAGTTGACCTGCCTTATTCTGTTAAGAAACTGAGGATTGCTTTAACACTCATAGCAACGCAAGACATGTTCTCAGCTAAGAATGAATATGAATGTCTTTTTTTTTGTATAAAACACATTGTAAGTAGTGCAGGAATGCATACCTGTCATAAGCATAACTGCTGTACAGAAAACAGAGCAGGAATGTGAATGAAATGTTCTTACAAAGGACAATTTTCCTTTTCGATTCTTTCATAGGCCATATATGGGCAACTTCTATCAAATGAACCTACAATAAGAACTCCATATTGTGCTTTGACCTTTAAAGCAACCAAAAGAAAATGCTTGTATAATTTAGGTGAGAACTTATATTTATTACTCTGAAATGATAGTACTTTTTAAAGTACTCCATATGTGTACATGGGAGTGAAGATTCTTAAGTTGTTAACATTTGATCTCCTGTTATAATTAATCAGATCCAGAATGTAGCTTGAATAATGTGTTTATATAGTGTTGTCTAAGAGTTTTACTTACAGTTTTGCTTTGAAACTGTCTGAATTGAATAGGACTAAATATAGGTGCACATTTTCCTTTTGATAAAACATATTTCCACCAGATATTCCTCTTACTTTATTTTAAGAATTGATGAATTTAGAAAAGGTAAAACTAATTCAGAAATTATGTAAGTATTTTATCGGCCTAGTAATGCCCATAACTCACTCAACTTGAAATGCTGCAGGATGGGAATTAGGTTCTTGGATTAAAAAGTTCCCTTTTAAAATAAACAGGAGGAAACAGGGGAGAGACAGAAGTGTGTAACTTGTTTAACATTTAACAAGCCTCTTGATCTGTTTTCTGGACCAGTTGCCATGCTTTTGAAGATAAAAGCAAATACATTAGATATGGGGGTGGTTTTCATACACTGGGATTTGAGACAATTTTGGTTCTTTACAGAAGCAGGAATGTGAATGGTTGGCTTTGCCTCTAGGGTGATTTTTGGACCATTTTTCTGAATACATCTGGGAGAAATCCAGACCTCACTAAAATGAGGGAGACTTTGCTCATTGCCTTTAACAGGGCCAGGATTTTATCTGTGAATGTTCAAGCTTTCAGTCACTGGCCAGCTCCAATGGAGCTACTTTTAAGCTTTTCTTTTTTTACTACTGCAAGTTGCCTCATTCTGGCCCTAGACTGCAAAATGACTCCCAAGAAATTTTCTTTCTGGAAGGTACATCATTGATGATCTTAGCATGGACTCTTGTTAGCTGAAGCACACCATATTTTGAGGAAAGATTGCAGGCCTAGTAATAAAGCTTGAACATTTGCTAGGCAATGGATTATATTAGGCTGGACTGGGTCAAAGTGTTGTCTTGTAAATCTTGGCCAACCAGTGGGAAGCTTCTACATGGGATCCTAATGTTAAATAGAGGGCTTTGGTCCATATTGGGATCTCTGACAACACTGTAACAAAACTAAGAGAGGAGATTTGAAATCTGTGGATCTCTAACAGAATAAAAGTTTACTTTATACCACCTCTGCAGTGAGCAACACACACACACACACACAGCTGGGGCAAATTCATTCATCTTGGTCCTCTGACTTGTACTTTTCTCAAAAATAGTTTGAAGGAAACAATTTACAGAAGCCAGCTTGGAAGAGTAGGAACTTATGTCATGTTTTTCAAAGACTAACCTTGTTGCAGACCAGTGAATCTTGAGGTCCTTGATGCTTAATCTATGTCTGAAAAATTGGAGCTGGACACCGAAGTAACCTACCTACAAATAAGATAATATAAGATAGGTAAGGTTAACAGGTGATTCAGTGTTCCTGTGCATTGTTTATGTCTGATTTCAGGGCTATGCTTTTTGGAAGGGAAATTTTCATATTCAAGACAGGTGCCAGAAGCCACTCCAGACACTGAATGAGGGTGCCAAAGAGTGAGTCTGTAAAAGGTGACTGAGAGATGAGTTTTTCCATTTGCCTACAAATTTACGGTTTGGTCCCTGCCTGAGACTTAGATCTGAGATTCCTACTTTGGAGGTTTCTAATGAGGTTATGCATAGAAGGCTGGTGCTGAAGATACTCAGGAGGCCAAGGTGACCTGAGAGCAGGTAGGTCAGGCAGTGCCCTGCCCACAGAGACTGCTCACATCACTCATGCCAGTACGTTGTCCCTGTTCAATTTGTATTCCCTCTACTTATCATTGGGCTATCTTCTTTTCAGGTCTCAGCTGGAGTTTGTGAATTACTTTCTCTGTATGCTTTAAGGAAAACTGAGGTTAAGCGAACAAAGTATTCCACAGATTATTCCCCTGTAATGTATCGTCAGTGGAAGAGGAAGCTGTCTTTTGAGACAACTCAAATATCGTAATTCATTACAATGGTTATATTCAGATTTCAAGTCACCCTCCCAATACAGTTATAAATCTGTTGCACAGTTATCTGGTGATTGCATATTAGAGTAGTGTTTCCTAGAAGTTTCCACTAGTCACATAATATTCCACATGTTCCATAATTTCGGGGAGTTATGTAAATTTCAGAGATTGGTTGTGATCTCATTTTGTTATTCTGTTACTGCAAAGCTTAAAGAAACAGGTGGTGTTGTGCACTCTTTCTGACAATATGAGAGGCTCGAAAAGGCAGTTTTAAGTTGTACTGAGTGCAGAAGGAGGTAAAATAAAATTGCAAGTTTTTTTGTTGTTGGATTTTTTTTTGAAAGAGCTCTAGAGTGGACACTATCTAACCTATGATTTTTCAGTCGCTCTAAGATAAGCATAGATTTAGAGTGCTGAATATTCTGTGTGTATGAAATTTTATGTTTAAAATGTAAGCTTTCAAAGAAGAGACATCATTTGCCCTTACTAGCTTCCTCGAAAAATTGGTAAAGTGCTTTGGATTAAATATATTCAAACATTTTATTTCTGCAGAAACTACTCTGGTCTCCACTATGCGTTGCAGGTTTGCCATTCTGCCATTCAAGTCTCAAGCCTGATGCAGTAAATGAAAATGTTATTTTTACTTTCCTTAGTCTCTGTGCAGCTTACCAGCCTGCTGTGTGTTAGCCACACAAGTAACTCGGTGGCAGTTCAAAAGGAAAGTTGGCAACTTTAGAGCCATGACACCTCTCTGCAAACAACGTAGGCTGTTCCCATCTTTTTCCTGGATGGCACTGGAATTTCCAGGTCCTTGAGACTCCTGCAGCTTTTTTCCTCTTCTGCTGAGTCTCTATTCCTTTACCTACAAGAAGCAGCTGGGGGCAGGTCTGCAAGGGAAGGCAAAGCGCTGCTTTGCAAGTGGACAGTGTGCTTCAGATAAAGGAGCAAAGGGTGTGAGGTGGCTCAATATATTACTCAAGGAGGGGGTTGCTGGAGCCAGGAAAATCCAGCTTGTCCAGACTGGCTCTGCTTTCCTTTCACCCCCTCCTGTGAGTAATGCGGGTTGTTTATTTCTTCATCTCTGCCCTTGCAGAGAACAACTAGGCGTTCATTTCTCTTCTCACCTCCTCCTCTCGAAGAAGCGAGAAGGGACAGGAGAAGGGAAAAACTGCAAGGAAAAAACACTTTCACTCCTTTCCCTTGCTGGATCACAAGCCAGCAGGGGCAGAACATGGACAATAAATGTCTCACTAACTGGGGCATGCAGCCCACCTCTGGACCTCTCCATCTTCCAGACTGTGAGCAGTGACAGCCCCCTTGTTGTTTGGCTAGATTCCTTTGCTGCTGCCTTTGTGTTTCCACACAATACCCTACTGGAGCTTTCAGCTAGGACTGATTTAAAAATGAATTAGGACCTTAACTTCCTTTTCTTTTAGTAGTTCTTTCTAGTAATTTCATCCTTTTGTTTTTAAATTTCTAAGTAATTTTTGAAATATATGTTCATTTGATAATTTACAGTTTAAAGAGGAGTTTGAAAATAAATTAATCTCATTAAATGGGAAAACACTGTGCAATCTTCTTAGACATTCCAAGTTTCCTCTTAATATTTTACATTTTTTTAACTATTTACTTTGTATCTCTTTTCTTGAAAGTGTTTATTTTGGGAAGGTCAAAACAAAATTCTCCCTATGTCTCTCATCAGCTGTAAGATGAATGCATACAGTTGGAGTAAGTTCCATTGAAAGCTCTCATGCAGAATAAACAAAGTTCTGACTGAAGGTTTGACTCATGATAGGTCTTTAATGACTATTGTCATGAAAAAGTAGTTAACATATTCTCTACCAAAAAAGGGTGTAGTTTTGCTGCAGAGTCAGCAACACATCAAATGAGGGCCAACTGAGGGAGAGATTCAAAGGGCAAGGCTGATACAGAGCTGATGGGCATTGGAAAGAACATTAACAGCTATATGCTTATTAAAGAGGGAGATGTAAGTGTTCTGGGGAGGTCAAGTATGTCACAGGGAATTTCTGATGTTTCAGGGTCAGGCTTGTCAGATGGAATCAGCCTACAGAAATGGATATTACAGTATGGTGTTGTAAGTGTGTAGTCACCACTTAAGCTTTTGTACTACCCTGTGGTAAAGCAATTTTGCCTCAAATATTCCTGTACTCTGTGGGGAATCTTGGGGATTATTTTGGGAAGGGAAGTTTGGTATTTCTACAGATGGAGCTAGAGAGCAGGGAGATGCCTATGAAATTACTACACATCCTCAAACAAAGCAGATCTGTTTCCACTGCCTTTTCTACTTGTGTGACAGCTAGCGTAACACTTGGCAGTCAACAAACACTGCATGCTGCTCTTGTCATCGTGTGGTGGGGCAGGAAAACTGCTGACATGGAAAAGTGCAGATAAAATCAAGCAAAATGATTCATAGCTTGGAAAGCTCTATGTCCTGGGGAAAGATTAATCAAAACTGGCCCAGAGAGCTCAGGGATAGTAATATGCATGCATATTATAGTTACTGGGTGATAGAAAAATATCTTCAAATGAGCTGTGCCAGATTCACAGATGCTATTTTAGGAGGTACATTTATTATTCTTTGCTGTTAAGAACAGTCTCTCTTGTAAAAGTCTAATCTCTCTGTGAGTGAGGGGCTAGGAAACTTGCATTGTATAGCTTACAAATCTGTGGCATTCACAGTCCTAATGAGGGCTGAGTGGAAAGTCTAAGAAAATTACACTTTCAGTCCATTGCTTAGTGAAGGAAAGACACTATGGGAGCTGTGGGACAAACTTATCAAAAGGAAATAAAACACTTTATTACTTGAAGAGTTCAAATATCTGACAGCGGTTAAAACTGATCTCATTCTTTATGGCAGTGAAAAATTAAAATTATCATAAAATTATCATTTAAATTTTATTATTATTAAAATTATCATTTTAATTTTCATGCTATATGATAATTAATACATTTTGGAAAATGTGCATCTATCCTTCTGTAGCCATAATTACCTCTGAGATGAAGAAGACAGTGACTGGAATGGTCTCAAAGATTTGATAAATATACATAGATGATCTGAGAGGAGGGAATGTTTTAGACTAAATTTCTAAGGGAATGTATCTAATAAAATCATTCAGTGAGTACAATTAGAGAATTTTTATCCAAATGAATTCCTCAACTCCTTGGCCAGGTTTAACTGACTTTAAGTGCTACTTTTTGTTCTCAAAATTGTTAAGTTCCTGTTTATTGTGAGAAAGTTAGTGCTAGGAAAGACATTAATACACTTATGGAAGGAGAAGTTCAGCACACATATCCTGGCCAAGCAACCAGCAAACATAGTGTTTGGAAACAAGCATGGTGTGTGCTGCCTCTTGCTTGACCTGAAGCTGATGGATATGGGAGGAATGAGGGGCAGCGTGGATTGCAGGGAGGGGAATTTATCAAAGGAGTATGGAAAATGAGCTTTGGGCTGTTGCACTATGGAGGGGAGAGTGATGCAAGCCACAGATCTTTAGGAAACCAGGCTTTATTAGTTCCACTGCTTTTGGAACAACTTGTTTAAACTTCCCTTGTAGGTAATTAACTTTCTAATGGCAGTATGAGATAGGCCACCTGCAGAACCCTTGGGCAGGGGGATTCACAAGCATGTACGGTTCATAATAGGGCCTCATGGAAAGCTGGGCAAAAGTGCGTTAGAATAATATTTATGTTCAGTAGCATTAAGTACATCTGCTTGTTATTAGTGGGAGGCTGAACTGGCTAGAAACCTTCCACAAGAGAGTGACCCAGCAGCAGAAGGCCAGGTACCTCTGACAGCTTTTATACAGCTACCAATAGAGCTATTTTTAAAAGCATGACAAGATTTCCCTCTCAACGTCAATTTGAACACAAAGGAGACAGAATTTGATCACTGGAATATATAGATGTTTCAGTTCTGTCCCTTTATGTCTCTGGTTTTGTACTTGTTTTCTCTGTTGCTCTCGTGTTTATACGGGTGTGAAGTTTTCATACAAACTAAGGGAGCGTGGCCCTGATTGGTTGAAATCAGTGCAAGCCAAAGATGGTCATCCTGTTTGAAAAATCAAGGGTAATAAATGACAGTCTTAAACCTAATAATTTTTAAATTACCTAGAAAAATATTAAATGGAAAAATATGGCATCTTATTTAGCCAAACAAAGACATAGAACATGAAATTTTTATTTGTTTCATTCAGTTTAGTAATCTTGAACATAATTTTTATGTCTGAAGACTGTACACATGATTGCTCATGAGGAGTACTGATTTCAATGTAGTTTTGATGATTTAAGCTACCTGGAAATAAGTGAAAAAGCTTTGGTGAAACTAAGTACAGAGTGTAGACCTTTCAATACTATTTCTTAGACATATATTATGTATGTGTGTGTACGCACAGAACAGTGTTAGGGAGATGGGTTATTTTTGCTTAGGATTTAGGAATTCCACTGACCTAGAATTCAGGCTGTTGGATGCAATTTCCTGATCCACTATGGATTTGTTCAATGTCAAATTTAGTAACCATCCTTCTAATTTGTAATGCTTATCTGTTTGTTATGTGTATCTCTCTTTTCTATTTATATTTGTAAGAGCCTGAAGGACAAGGAAGAACAGACATTCTGCATATGTGTGTTTATCCATAACAGACAGCACATAAGACCATGGACACCCCCTCATCTTTGCTATTCAACTCTTTGAAATCTTAAGTATACACAAGATGCAGAAATTTCTAAATCTGAAAGCTGTTATTGAAAACTATTCGTTAACCACAGATATGACGCCCATCTACAAGAAGGGCTGGAAGGAGGATCTTGGGAACTACAGACCTGTCAGTCTGACCTCAGTGCCAGGAAAGGTTATGGAGCAGATCATCTTGAGTGCCATTACACACCATATCCAGGATAACCAGGTGATCAGGCCCAGTCAACATGGGTTCATGAACGGCAGGTCCTGCTTGACAATCCTGATCTCCTTCTATGACAAGGTGACCTGCCTAGTGGATGAGAGAAAGGCTGTGGAATTTGTCTGCCTGGACTTCAGTAAAGCCTTCCACAATGCTTCCCACAGCATTCTCATGAAAAAACTGGCTGCTCATGGCTTAGACAGGCACATGCTCTGCTGGGTAAAAAAGCTAGCTGGATAGCTGGGACCAAAGAATAGTGGTGAATGGCATTCAATTTAGTTGGCAGCTGGTTAAAAGTGGTGTTTCCCAGGGTTCAGTAGTGGGGCCACTCCTGTTTAACACCTTTATCAATGGTCTGCATGAGGAGGTAGAGTGCACCCTCGGTAAGTCTGCAGACAACACCAAGTTAGGTGGAAGTGTTGATCTGGTTGAGGTTAGAAAGACTCTGCAGAGGGATCTGGACAGTCTGGATTGATGGGCTGACACCAATCGTATGAGCTTCAACAAGGCCAAGTGCCACATCCTGCACTTGGACCACAACAACCCCTGGCAATGTTACAGGCTTGGGGAAGAGTGGCTGGAAAACTGCCTGGCAGAAAGGGAGCTGGGGTTCTGATTGACAACCAGCTAAATATGAGCCAGCAGCGTGCCTAGGTGGCCAAGAAGGCCAACAACATCCTGGCTTGTATCAGCGTGGCCAGCAGGACCAGGGAAGTGCTCCCCCTGTACTCCCTGCTGGTGAGGCTGCACCTGGAATACTGTGTTCAGTTTTGGGCCCCTCACTACAAGAAGGACATTATGGTGCTGGAGCATGTCTGGAGAAGGGCAATGAAGCTGGTGAAGGGTCTAGAGCACAGTGAAAGCATTGCGCCTCTCTTCAGTCAGAAGAAAAGGAGGCTGAGAGGACACCTTACCACTCTTTACAACTATCTGAAAGGAGGTTGTGCTGGTCTCTTCTCACAGGTAACAAGAAATAGGATAAGAGGAAATGGCCTCAGGTTGTGCCAGGGAAGGTTTATGTTGGACATGAGGAGAAATTTCTTCACTGACAGGGTGGTCAAGCACAGACTGCTCAA
>JAVSBS010010314.1:6587-21415 GCA_033124195.1 Coracias cyanogaster
AGACACTCCTGCTCACCACTGTGATCTCACCTCTTTGCAGACGGATCCCAGCTCCTCACTACTTTTCCACAGGACACACTTCTACACCATTCTTGCTCCTGCTCAATCCTCCTTGTCTCTCCCTGCCACTTTCTCACCCCCTTCCTAAGAGTCCCTTGTAATCAAGTGCCTCACTTGCACTAATAAATTATTTTTCTAGGACACGATGAATTCAAGTACTTGGTAACTCAAAGCATCACGTTTCTTCCTTAACTCTCCTCTCCCTTGAAGAAGAGAGGTTGCCCGAGCCAAGTCTCCTGCAGCTTCCACCCTCGGCAGCACAGATCCAAGCTGGAGCTAGTGCCTGCTGCACAAACCGATCTCACGGGCCGGCGATGTTCCCCAAAGCGCTCTTCCCACCCCAAAGGCTGAGATGTGGAACAGAGAGCTAGCACGGTGAAGATCAGCCCCAGCAGCAGCTGGATTGTTCTCCAGGGCCTTCTGGAGAGCTGTAGTGACACACCAACACCCCAGCCCTCGTCCCACGAGGGAGCATGTCATGGTTTTGGCCAACTCTCAGACTCATGCGCCATCCTTTAAGACATCACCTCAGGCAAATCACAACCATCACCCTCCAGGTCAGGCTTGGGAACAGTCGCATACACCAGTCATGCTTCTACATCCATTTTATACACAGTGCCGTACAATACACAGAAACTTTTATGTACATATATCTTTATATAATATGCTATATTAATCTGTATCTTTTCTTTACAGCAATATTAGTTTGGATCTTTCATACATAGGTACAAAAAGTCACGTAAGAATGGCACATGAGGAGTGCTTGAGTTTCCTTGTAGCCTTCATGCTGGGGCAGCTCGGAGCAGGGATTCGGAGGGCAGCATTCCCGGGATGGGCAGTGACCTCTTGGCTGAGCACGGGGACACAGGCTCCTGGGCTCTCTCCCCCCCGATTGCATATGCAAGTGCTCTGAGCCCTCAGAGCAGCTCAGAGCTCCCCAGAAGGACCGTTTCTCCCATCAATGCAACCATTTTTCGCTATAAAGAGGCGGTTGGGGTCAAAGAGGGAATTCCTCGCTCCTCTCCTCTGAGCTGCCCCAGCACACCACGCCAGGCAGGTGACCGGAGCAGGCAGAAGGGCTTTTCCACAGAGGCATTGGTGACAAGAGAGAGCAGCGGGAGGCAAGGGAGTTGTTCCGTGCCAGTGCTGCATGGACACCCCACTGGACCTCTCTCGCCACGTGGAGACCATCCAGCTGGGCTCCACCCAACACAGTTGGCACCAAAAAGGACAAAAAGATGAGAAAAGAAAGAGTTTCCACCAGTTCCTCTGCTCTTGCCACCTCTGCTCCTTCACAGCCATACGGGAGGATGGGCCAGAGCAGAGGCTGTGATGCCGGAGCAGAGCGCTGAGCCAAAGGAAAGGGTCCTCTCCTGCTGCCCCACGCACACAGGCAGGGAGGCCCAACCCAGCCCCAGGAACCCCTGTGTTGACATAAATAATTAAGTTTATCACTAGGACAGGAGCTTGAGACTATTCCCTGGACATCACCTCCTCGGCCGGCTGCAGCGCTTGTGGAGGGGAAAAGCTGGAGCCTCAGGAGGTGCAGATGATGCCACCTGGCCACCAAGGCAGTGGCCGTCAGAGAGTGCTGTGGACATACTGATAAAAGAGTTAGAACCCCAAAAGGTGCGTGGAAGAGGTCTAGAGAACAGTGTGATGTGATCTCCTCGCACCCCAAAGTCATCAAGATAGACTGTGCAGGCACGTGCCACCGAGCCAGGCCGAGGGCTGAGGGAGCCTTTGGGCTGGTACCTCCTCCTGGCACTGCCACCTGCGCTGGGTACCTCCAACTCTGAGCCATCAGAACTGCACAAAGCCCTGGTGGAAAGCAGGGCAGCGGGATCTCAATAAAAACCCAAATGAAAGCTCGTTTGCGCTGCTCTGTGTTCACTAGTGCTGCAGAAATGAGTCAGTGGCCACACTGGGGTCCCCTCATCGTACAGACACGCTGGGCAGGTAGAAAACAGCGGGGAATGAAAAAAACCAAACCGCAGGATGAGATGATGAGCACGGAGGTCTCCAACACAGCAAGGAGAGCAGCAAAACCACCCCAACTCTCTGCAAAGAGAGCTTCCCTTTGGGAATGGCTGTTCCAGAGCCAGCGAGAGGAACGTCAGGAAATCAAACCTGCAGCGGACAGTTCGGAATGCGCCGAGTCCCTTCCAGCACCAGCTCTTGCAGAGACAGAGTCAGGTCTTGAAGAGCAAGGAAGAGTTTTGCTCGTGAACAGACCTGAGAGGAAGTTTTCCTCATGAACAGACCTGTGAGACACGGACTGAGGTCCCGCACAAGGAGAGAAGCAGCAGGACCTCCTCCCTTCCTCCTGCACAGCAACACCCGCTTTGCAGAAGATGAGGGTGCAGATGGGAGGGGGCTGGCGGGGTAATTTGGGTGGGGGTTCGAGGACATGGCCTCAGGGCAGGCTTGGCTATCAGCACTTGGATACGACCCCAGCCAGCAGTGGGGGAATCTGGAAAGTCCCAGATGAAGTGGAAAGAGAGGACACGGAGGCAGGGCAGCTCTGAAGGAGACCCTGGCCACTCCGCGTGTCCCTTCACGCACCCAGAGAAGAAACAATGAGCAGAAGTGGGGCAAGAACCTGGCAGATGTCTGCTCCCAAGCAGGAGGCTCAGACCTCAAGCCAAAAGAAAACAAAGGCACAAGAGGTAGGAACTCGAGAAAACAAGCACAGAAAGACACCAAGAACAGCGACAGCGAAGCGCTGGGAGACGGCTGATGCTTTTCAGGAGGGCAAATCCCCACCACAGCCAGGAACCGCTCTCTCCTCGATGGTTTCACATCTCCAGGGTCCCTGCCCTTAAGCAGCCCACGTTTAGGCTCACAACATCCCGTGTGGAGCGCGACAGCTCTCGGGGCAGTGCTGGGCACAGATACAGCTGGGAGGTGGAAGGAAAGGAGCAGGAGTCGGGCATTCCTCGGTACTCCTGCCATGCGAGGAAGCCAAGAGCGTCGCTGCTCGGCGGAACACGCTGCCCTGCCTCTGCCCGGCGGGCCAGATCTCCTTGCTAAGACAGTCCTGCACTCTAACGACACAGAGTTTATAAACCCATAGGGTTTAGGTGTTGGGCTCTGTCCGCCACAGATCTAATGTTCACCCACCAGGGCAGAGAAAGCTCCGACTCCAAGCTGGAATATCAGACTCTGGAGCAAACAAAGCACAAGCTCCCCCAGGCTTGTCCCCACCAGATCCCACCGGTGCGGAGAGATGACAGGAGCTGGCAAGATGGGAAGGACATCAATGAACACCGACACAGCCTATTTCCCACCTCTCACACTTGACCCCTAACACCAGTACAACCATCTGACTGGAGAGCAAGGACCTCCTGGACCAAGTCCCACCTCCCAGCCACAATCTTTCTTCCTCTCGCTCTTCTCAGAGCCGCCAATGCTTCCTCGCTCCTCCACACAGGAGCGCCATGAGAGGGAGCTTTGGCACCAGAGATGCTGCTCTGCCCTACATCTTCAGTACAGCAAGAACGTGCCGCAAGCCCTCCTCAGCCAGTGCTCTCCAACGCTTCAGAGCAACGTAGTCCTTCCTTCAGAGCCTCGGAGCAGCCTGTGCAGAACCGCTGCTGCGTTTCCAACCCTCCCTTTTCCTTCGGCAGGTGAGAGAGGCACTGCAAGAAGGGAAGAAGATGACATTTCACAGCTGAGAAACAACCACCAGCCGTCTTCAGTGGCTCCTGGAGCTTTCAGGGTCAGTGCATGAGAGATTTGACCCATTTCTCTTTGAGTTCCCCGTCCTTCTTTAACTCATTGCTTGTGCCCCTGCAGAACTCCAACAGGGGAGCGCTCAGGCGACAAGCACGCTTTCCCAACTCGGAAAAGGATGGCAGGGATTGTCTCTATGCTTCCTGAAGTGCAGAGAGCAGCTCCGTGAGAGTCTCGCCAGCAGCAGCGTAATTAAACCAACCGCCCTCAGCAGCAAGCCAGCTTCAGCGGGGTGAACGTCCACAGAAGGGATGACGAGCAAGTGTTGGCAGGGAAGGATTGTCAGCAAAAGCCACCGCGGACTTTGGTTGTCTGAGGAGAAAGGAGCACGTGTAATGCTACAGAGGGGAGAAAAGAGCTTTTAAGCCCAAAGCAAAGCAGCTCAGCTAGCTGCGGTTATTTTAAATGCCCGCCAGTACCCTCTGCACCGCATTTAAAGACTTATTAAACTACTTTATCAGCAAATCACCGACCTCTGTGGCTTAACATGCTCTGCAGGCAGTAGCTGCCACCAGCATCCCTACAGAAAATGGGGATCAAAAGCCACTGCCAGCCCTGCTGCTGCTGCCGAGGGAAGAGAACATCCCAGCAGTGGGGACACACGAGCCCAGAGCAAACCCAGCCTCAAGCAGAGCTCCAGCCCAGCCACCATGGTCCAGTGGCTAGAGAGATGTCAGGATGAAGGTTGGATTTGATGATCCTGGTGGTCCTGTCCAACCATCCTGATCCTACGATTCCCAAGGCAAGTGCAGAAGGGCTTCTGCTGACCATGGAAATGCAATGGGGTAGGTTGGAATGGCCTCCAGCATCACCGTTTGGATTTAGAGGCTGACTTGGGCAGCATTTCTGTGGGCACGTGGCATCCACTCGCCAGCAGCAACAAGGAGGAGCTGGTAGCTCCGCAGCTGGGCTTTAAGACTCTCCAAGTGTCCCTGCATCTAGAAACCCTAGCTGTAAAGCACATGAAGAACCCAAATACGGTATGCACAGGTAAGGTGCTCCCTGTTTTGCCACAAAAAAGGTCTCTTCTAGGAACGGGGGACATGTCAGGCTGCCAGCACACAACAAAGCCCATCTCTTTTGGGCTGGCTGGAACTGAAGCTCCTTCTCCCAGGCTCCCCTGTAGGGATATAACCACAAAAGGCCAACTCAAAACACACCAACACACTTCAGCAAGGATCAACCCCCACTAAAGCACCGTTGCAAGGGATAATCTTGAGTATTCACATGCCCCAATTTGTAAATTAAACCGAGTATCTGTGTGGGTGAGTCAATGAAAATCTTGGTCTTTGCCTGCGGGCAGATAAAAAAAAAGCTGAGAAATCAAAGTGCATCAGGAATATATTAGAAGAGGCCATTTTACAAATCAACGGATGCTCTCAAGCATGTTGGGACCTCATCGCCTCGTCCAAAAGCAGGACACAGGAAGGACTCAGATTAATTTAAAAGTGGGGAAAGCAACAACCAGAAACAGGAAAAAGCTTTATAGCGAGCACCGAGACTGGAGCCCGCGTGAATCCAGAGCAGTGAACAATCAGAGACACGTGATAAAGAAACAAAACCACCTCAGATAAGAAGGGAAGGTTTAAAACCCATCTTAATTAGGCCCAGATGACAGTGGAACTGAGCAGAGGGGAACCTTATTAGGAGATACTTGAGGAAGTAATGCTGTATTCATTGGGTTTGCTGCGCTCGCTACAGCTCAGCCTGGGCCTGTTGCTTTTGGTGGGGACAGGACATGGTGACAAGTCCAACTCCCACCGTAGAAGCTGCTCCAAGGAGCACACACCAACCCTGTACCCTACACTTGGTGCTTTTCCTCCTCCTTTCCTTGTCCACTGACAGCAGCGCCTACTTCCCACCTAAATCCTGGTTGGGACCTTCAGCTGTTCGAGCAATCTAAGCAACCAGGTCCTAGAAGCACAGGAATGGGAGTCGCTGGGTTTGGGCAGTGACCCTTGCAGCCAGCTTGGCCACCTTGGTCCTCTGCAGAGAGCAAAACATCCCATACAACTCCTGCTCACTTTGAAGAGGTTGCAGATATTATGAATGAACACTGAAAATCCTCAGCGCAGACCAGGCAAGCAAAAGCTAGAGATAGAATCATAGAATCATTCATTCTAGGATCATCTAGTCCAACCTTCTTTGAACATCTCCCTAACTCCTAGACTGTGTCTCGAAGGGCCACATCTACCTGTTTCCTGAAGACCTCCAGGGATGAGGACTCCACCAGCTCCCTGGACAGCCTGTTCCAGTGGCTAATCACTAAATCACTAAAGACCTTCTCAGTGTTGACAGCTCTTCGACCTTTCCAAATAGCCTCATCTGCCACAGAAGGCAGCAGCCCAAGTGCATCAAGACAGGAATCCCATTCAACTGTTCTGGGACATCATGAGGTCATGGGGAATTGCTTTCCTGTGCTTAACTGGTGTTACCAAGGATGTGGTTGAGACACCACCATCCTGGGACAGAGCAACCAAGGAGATGAGGTGGCTCCTGGTGAGGTGACAGGAACAGAGAGCAAAGAAAAGAGGAAAGGTGCCAGTTTTAGGAGGAAAGGCGTGTTCCAAGTGGAGAGGGCAGCTCCCCAGAAAAGGAGAGGGGATAGTGGTAAGTACTGGAGAAGGGCTTTCTGTCATACCCAGCCAATGTTCTTGGCACTGCTGCCAATCAAAGCAACAACAAAAGCAATTATCACTGGTGCAGAAGAGCCTCCAAAACCACAACTGGCCAACATTACATGCCATGGGCTTGACAACCAACACTCCCTGGGATATCAACAATGGGATTTGTATTCCACCTCAGACCCACCCAGAAGGGCTGGAGTGCAGCTCACAGGCACAAAGACAGGCCACCAAGCCCTTCACCCCTGGTGAGCGCACTCGCCGCAGGGTCAGAGGACGTTCTGAACAACACGGTTGGATCCACTTCAACATGTACATAGTGAAGGGCCTCCTGTGTTGCCCCCAGAATGCTTCAAGGCTTCAGGATGGCATTCCACCACAGTCTGCTGAGAACGTCGTGAACCAAGACACAACGGCAAGCACCGGTTACATGGTAGAGTGTAGAGGGTTTCACTGGCAGGACTTTAATTTTATGGTGCACAGAACCCACCCTCTGCTCTCCAGGAACGGCGTGGCCTCAGCTCTGCTCCTCTATCAAGCTCTTAGGGAGGGTTTTAAGGATGTGCCATTGAAGCGTTGGCTGCTTGGCTGTGGCCAAGGTGTCGGGCACTGGAACTGCCCTTCCAGAGCTGCCTCCACACGAGGTGCAACATCCCATTGAAACGTCAAGGGAATGTATCAAGATTAGAAGGCACAAAGCTTAAGAACAAGAACGAGAAGCCAAGAGATTAAGAAATCTGGAGATGCTTCACGTTCCCAAAGACGGCGGCACGTCAGAGTGGAGTGAGGGCAGGGAACGCAGGTGAGAGCGGGTGGCACGAACGGAGGAGGTAGCTTCAGGCTTAGCCTTTATTTTAACTTGCCAGATACGCTCTTCCAGAGCTCTTCCTCAAGCTGCTTCCATCCTAATGCTCTTAGAGCAAAGCAGGGATGAGAATCGAGATGCAGAGAGTCATGTAAAGCAGAACTAATGCAAAGAACACGGATTGACTTTGTGAGGAGCAGATCTGTTTGTCGAGAGAACAACGGAAAACAGGAATTACCCACAATGTGACGCAGGAAGAACCTCAACTGACAGGGCTCTTTTGCCCCCTCCACCGCCTCGGTCTGTGCAAGCCCAGGTCACAAGCATTAGGTACTTCCAGGCTTTTCAGAAGAAGCCAAATAATCAGAGCATAAATGAAGCCAAAGAAATGCAGCATGCTGGGCTGTGTCCCTGGGCAAGGTGATCCCATCCCCCTGGGACACAGTTCCAATGACAAAGAGAAGGGAACGAGCACACACAGCGCTTCCAGGACATAGCGGGGGGAACGCCCAGGTCAGAAGTGACTTTCTAGTGCAATATTGCGACCCGTTAAACATCAGCAGGTTGCTACTGAAACAGTGTTTGTTTCTGGAGAGGGAGATAATCCACCTTCCTCACCTCGAGCCGTCTCCCCGCCATCCTGGTGGCACTAGTAGTCCCACCTCGTCTCAGAGACGGCCATCTCGTACCTCCCTGCCAGGGCCAGAGATGATTCTTTCGCTGTTTGTAAAGTGCTTTGCAGATATAAAGCTCTGCCTAAGTGCTAAGGGTTATTACTCCCCATCTTCTGCCGGCAACTGAAGGCAGAAGTGAGCTCCTTGACCCTGCTCCACCAGCTCGCGTCAGGAGGCCAGCCAGCCTGCTGGCCTCGGCCCCCCGACACCGCAGCTCCTCTTGCCCCCTCAAAACCACCCTGGTTATTGTGCGTATTCCGGGACACCACATTTTTAGCGTTTCTTGGGTGCGTGCGGCAATCCGGCCTCACCCTGCGCGCTGCAATAGTGGAGGATCTGCTCTACGTGAGCTCCTGAACCGTAGGAGCTCTTGGCAAGGGGAATAACACTGCTCTGCTGAAAAGAAAGAAAGAAAGAAGTAACTTCTTGGTGCTCGGAATGAAAGCATTTTTCTTTCCCAAATGATTGTGAATCCCGCAGGGCTTCGCCCCTCCAATTCAAGGCAGTATAGAAACGGTCACCTTTGGAACCTAAACCAGTGGGGACAACATTTTACTGCCAGTTTAACAAAGCCCCTGCACTTCTGAAGGCCCCAGGATTTGTAAGGAGCAGGGGACTCCGTATCCCACGCGAAACCGCCGAGTGGGAGATCAGCACCTAGACACAAAGTCCAGCTCCCGTCTGTGCGCCCGAAGCCTCGCACGTCAGCGCACACGGGCTATAAAGTGCTCCCGTTCTGACCCGATGGCACTTGATGGCCCTCGTGCTCTGTCTGGGTGGCATCCAAGCCACCCTGACCCACGCCTAGGGCTTCCATCAAGAGATAAGGGATGACAGGAGCTGAGGGATTTGTCATGAGCTAAGGGATTTGTCACGAGCCAAGCTCCCGGGAAGCACGGCATCCTCCCACAATGGGAATACCACAGCTAAGGAGGGCAATAAAAACCTCCGTGATTATAAGGAAGTTAAAACAGGAATTTCTTTTCCAGTGAGGGAGGACAGAGCCCCAGTGAGACCGATTGATGACTCTGCTGCGCTTTGATATGAAGGTGTCCTGTCCATTAAAGGCCTCCCACAGGTCACAGCATGTTTAATGCCCTAGAAAGGTCGTTCCTCTCCTGCTTCCATCGTTGGGAAGTCCCTGTCTAGACAGGTCTACAGCAGACTCCTCCGGGCACCGAGGCTCCGCACAGCAGCGCTCACGTAGTTTTACTAGAGACTTGGTCAAGCTTTGTTGTGCAACGGGGAGATGGACGAGGGAGGGGGCCAGGGGTGAGCACGGCTCCCCCCAGACCCCGATCCGCTTTGCAGGCAGGGGATTTGCAGTCGTAGCTGCCCATCCTCTCTCCCCTCAGTCCCTGGAAGGAACAGGACAGGAAGGAGAGGATGGACACTCTTGTTGCTGAGGGAAAAACCTCCCTGTTTGCTTAATAAATACCTTCCAAACAGCTTAGCAGCTCTGTAAACATACAAGAGATCTCAATACTTGGTGAAAGTTCATCTTTTCCCTGAACTGCCAGTGACAGAGGCTGGCCCTGATCTGTGATTACTGCACACGGGTGGTGTGAGGACCCAGCGGAGTCCAGGAGAAGCTCCCAGGCTCTGCGGGGCCCTGCCAAATAACGCTGGGTGTGGAGAAGCTTGTGGAATTTTTCACGTTGATCCATCCGCGCAGCTCCGAGATGAGAATCCTGTCAAGTCCTGGAGGAATGTCGCCAGCTCAGAGCGGTCCAGGGAACTGAGAAGCAATGACGGTGACGTCCAGGAGAACTTTGTGGCAAAGGAGGGATGTGGCAGAGGGCTTTGGCTCTTCGGAAGTGTCCTTCCCTCTCGGAAGCAGCCTGGTGGTCACTGAACAGAGAAGTACTCAGGAGAGAGGAAACCCAGTGCCCCATTCTTGCTGCGCCTGGCCAGGGGAGGGGAGACTGCATCTGGGGGGAATACAGCCCCAATGGCTTTGAAACGGGAGAGTGTCCTACAAAAGCGATCCCCATGGAAGCGTGACGAATTGGATCTTGGGCCAGATCTGACATGGTAGTGCAACAGGGCCCAAAGTCTCAATCCGCTCATTTCCAGAACCACTGGCACGGTACCAAGGGGGATGATCTGGCCTGGGCCCTTTGCTTCTGTCTATCCCATCCTGGTGCTTCAGAGAATCCACCCCTTCTCCCCCGAGGATTCCCTGAAGCTGGGCATCTCACTCCCAAACTCAGCAGGTGCCCTGGGGTGAGGAATCTGCCTCTGCAAGGAGACAGGCTGAGGTAGGGAACTCTCTTAGCGACTCAGACCCTCTTAGTGCAGCGGCCCCACGAGGCAACGCTGCTTCTGCCAGCACCAAGCACGGCACACCAGCACAATCCATCAGACACCAGCATGCCACCACTCTGTCACCCCAGAAGGAACGTTTTTTCCAGCTGTCTCCTCCAATCCCAACTGCCCAGTGACCACCTCCTCCAATTATTATCCCAGCACTCAGCCCACGGGATCAGCTCGCAGAGCCGCACCCCTTTACCCTGCAACTAGAGGGCTGAAATCATGAGGTCGTCCTGCTTGGCAGGGCTGGTTACGTGCCCGGAGGGGGTGGAAGTCCGGATTTTGTCAGTGGCCAGGCACTCCTGGCTGCTCACGCCTGTGGGAGTGATGTCCATGAGTTCTCCAGATGAGCTAAGGGGGAAAGAGGGTGAGACAGAGATGCCCGACGAAGGATCTGTTGAGCCTGCAAACAACCTCGGGGGCTTTGGGACTAGGTTGGGTTCATACTGTGCCCTCAACAGGATCTCCTGTTCACTGACAGACTTGGGCATCTCTGCAAAGTCACTGGAGCTGTCTGACACCATCATGCAGTAGATGTCCTGGAAGGAGCTGCTTTTGCTATCCAAATTAAAGAGGCTGTCTATGAACTCCGCAAACTCCAGCACTTGGGGACTGGGAACATCAGCGAGCCGTCCGTTCTGGAGGGCCAGCTCCTCGCGGGGGGGTAAGGAGATGCGGTCCCCCTCACTGCTGGCTCCCTCCTCGCTGCAGCGTCGCTGAGGGGTGGTGCCACCGCTGTTGAGCACGTTGTCGGGGGGCTGAGTCTCCTGGGAGTGCTTGGAGAGGCTATCGGCAGCCAGCAGCTCTGTCCGCGAGCTGAGGGAGGGGTTCTCCTCAGGGATAACGGGGTCTATATAAAAGCAGTGGGTCTCATCCTTCTCCATGACAGCATGGAGGCTGGGCGAGCCCCGGATGCTCCGAAAACCAGAGGAGCGCCTTGAATCAAAGCTGTAGATGGATTCGTTGTCCGAGAGGCTCTCCATGGTCGCGAGAGGGGCACGACGGTCCTGCAGCTCCACGGACAGACGTTCCTTTGTATCCAGGAGAAGCAGCTCCACAGGGTCTTTCTGCACAGGAGAAAGTGGCTTTGTCTCATAAAACCCCTCCAAGCTAATTTCAGAATGGGACTTGCTCCTGCAATGAGAAATGGACACGACGTCAGGCTACGTCACCCCCCCAGAGCCACAAGCTGCCAGAACAGCCAGAGGAACCAGCTCTTGGGCACAGAGGTCCTCATGCGCACGCAGTACGTGTCGTTCCTCTGACCAGAGCCACCCACAACTCCAAGAAGCCTCTTATCTCTCCATCCTCCCAGCTGAAAGTATTAGGTACAGTTGTTTCCCTCTGCAAACTCCAGTTCTTGCCGTTCTCCCTTTCCTCCTGGCTAAAAGTTTTCCCTCTCGAGGACCGTTTTCACTTAGAACCATGGTTCTGCTCCCAGAGAAACGGGCAGTGCTTCCAACTGAAGCACCCCAATATCTTATTTAGATATCTAAACATCTTCCCTCTCAAGCACCATTTTCACTTAGGACCATGGTTCTTCTCCCAGCAAAACACACACTGCTACTAACCGAAGGACCCAAACCAGTCCTAAAGACAGGAAGTTAAGGAAATATCTGGGAAAGGAGCCTGAGCTTGGGAGAGGACCACTGCCCCTGCCAAAAGGACATGATCCTTAGGGAAGTCTTAAGCCAAGATGTGATCAATAGTGCACTGAGAACAGGTTTCAAGAACCCCCAGGGACGGAGTCTGGCACAGCGAGCTGCCTCTAACCTTGACTTAAACACAACCCACCTACAACTGTTTCTACAGCCCCCCTGAAGCCTCTCGGGCCCCTCGCTCGCTCCTTTCCCATCTGAGAATCCCCCTCTGCTTTCACTCACCTCAAAGGGAAGCAGCTCCTGGGTCTACTCTGGCTGTGGCACAGAAACCACGGCTCCTCTCCCTGCTGCTGGACCTAGAGCGTCTTCTCGGTCTGACCGCAGCCTTCACAAACGGGGCTTGATCCCTGCTTCCTGCTGTTCCTGCAGCTCCAGCTCTGTTTCTAAGCTCTCCTCTCTCTCTGACCATCCACTCTCGTCGTGACAAGAACTTTACCATTTTCATATTATTTGCTGTCTTATCTGTCTTCTAAATTTCAATCTCACTCCCGACACCTCAGGGATACTCAGCTGTCCATCACTCTGCGCAGACCATCTCATTCCACCTCTTCCCACACACACATAGAGCTTCTTGTTGGGTCTCTACCTGAAATCTCCACAGAGGAGCTTCCCTTGCCGAGAAACAACCCTCTCCCACCCACGGCGCTGCCTCCTCTTTCCACTCAACGCCCATTTGCTGTCTCTGACGACAAACCATCTTCCTACTGTCATCTTCTCTGCTTTGTCTGCACGTTTGCCCTACAAAACGCCATCCTGCCATGGGAGTCACGTGTTCCGTTTGAATTCAGTCGTTGCCCACGTTTTTATATTTACTTCCTTCGCTGCCTGCAAGTCTGTGGTCCTGCAATGCCTCAAATGTCATCTGAAAATCTGCAAGGAGGTTCCCTGCCTCCTCTTCCTGGAGGAAGGTGGTTTACAAACACCACAAAGAACGAGCTCTGCCCCAAACCACTCCTTTGTAGACCTTCTCAACGTTCCTTCCCCTTTTGGCCTTTGCCAGGCTGATGTTAGTGCTCAGTGACGGGCCAGCTTTCAGAAAACCAGCCCTTCAACACCCAGAACCCACCTTTTCCCCTCACCTGCTTTCTGCTGGACTGAACTTGCTGCTCTTGCCCTTCACAACAGGACACCAGCTGCTCTCCCCTCACCTCTATCCATGTTCCCAGGTTGTCCCATTTATAATATGACACAAAGTAGCTTTAAATGGGGATCTTCTGGTAAGCTTATGGCTCTCACCTCTTCTCAGCCTTTGAGAGTCACCACCCAGGCACAGAAATCACAGAGGAAAGCAGGAATTTGGCTGCCAGACTGCAAGCTTTGCCTTCAGAGAAAACCCCAGGTTAAGGAGAAGAGGAAGCTCCTTCCACAACCTCAACTTCCAGGTTCTCCTGACTCACAGATTCTTGAGCAACACAACACAAGACATACTGAAGTCCCACAAAGGCAGCCCTTGGATCTATCCTTCCCACAAACATTGAGCACAACGCCCCAAGAGAATGAGGACCCACACCTAGAGCCAATAATCCTTCAAAGAGATCACAGATCCATCCTTACTTTGTACTGCTGTTCCTTCTGTCCGCTGTTACGGCTCCAGTTCCGATCTGCACCGAGGGTCCACTGGGTAAGGGCTGACTCTGGAAGATCAACTCTGGGGTGAGATCCACTTCTGTGGGACTCACCATCACTTTGGCTGCAGAAAGTAAAGCTGTTTTCCCCTTGTTGTAATTCTCCAAGACCTGTTGAAGGCAAGCAGAGGAGCAGTTGGGCTTTACTGGAGAGAGCGGGTTTGGTCTTCTCAGCTCAGGGCTTCCAAAAGGCCGGATTTGCCTCTTTCTTACCAATGCCTTCTGCAAGCGTGGGGCAAGGTCTTGAGATAAAGGATGTATCAAAGAGTTCTGACATCCTCTGTCCTAACAGAATGCCCTGCTGGAAACCCAGTGCTGGGGAGGTGACTGGGAGGGGCAGCCTTCAGAGCAGCAGGACAGAGATTTGGCAGAGCTGCATGGCTGGAGGTGTAGCTTAGTGGCAGAGACCTGTTCTACACCCGTTCTAGGTAATCATAGAGTGTTTTGGGTTGGAAGGGACTTTTAAAGGTCATCTAGTCCAACCATGCTGCAGCTCAATCACCCCTCAGAGTAACAGAGTCACAGCGTGGAGGACTTGTCACAGCTTGGATTTCACCTGAACTTCAGTAACGGACAGTTTCAGAGAGAAGGAACCAACCAACACCCAACCTCATAGGATTAGGGCACTAAATTGGAGAAGACCACCTTGTCTGGGACTCTGGCTGTTGGGATGGCACATTCCACTTCCAGATCTCATTAGATTCAACTCTAATAGCCTATGATGGGCTCAGAGCACAGTCTTCTCTCCTCCTTCCCTCCAAAGTGAAAGGCCTGGCGTATTTAACCAGCTCTCCTTGGCAAGGACCCCCCATCCTGAGGACAAAGTCCCCCTTGACAAGGCACTCGCTTTATCAGTGCCCCTTGATCCTAATTCTCCACGTTACCTTGTTGAGCCCTTCCATGACCACGTATGGGAGGTGTTCGTGCAACATCGCTGGCGAAATGATCACTTCGTTAAACGCCTTGTTGTCACCCCAGATAGCAAAGTAAGTGGGATCCTCTTGATCGCAGCAGCTGGAAGAGGAGTTGGGATCCAAACAGGGGGAAACAGGGAGCCGGGGTTGAAAGGGCAGGTCAGTATTTTGGTGTGGAAAATTGAAACGGAAGGTTGCAGAAACAGAAAAAGCAACAAGATGAAAAACAGAGGGAGAAGGTGTTAAAGTACACTTGGTACTGCCATTGCTCCAGAACTGTGCACTAGCCAGCATCCAATCATTTAGGTTGGAAGAGACCTTCAAGATCATCAGGGCCAAACATTCCCCCAGCACTGCCAGGGCACCACTAACCCCTGGCCCTCAGCACCACATCTCCACGGCTTGGAAACCCCTCCA
>JAVSBS010010315.1:0-33304 GCA_033124195.1 Coracias cyanogaster
GCTGTGGTGTTTCGGAACAACCTTCACCGGCCAGATGGGTACTGCTGTATCTGGTAACCTGTAAAGATCCTGAAGCTCTCTAAGGCCCTGTAATACTCAGAGTGAGCAGAAAAACTGGTTTGTAGTGGTTTTCTTGTTAACAGAGTAAGTACCTGCTAAAGACTAATGTTCCTGCTGTTCCCATTCTCAAGCCATAGCCTAATGGATTCCTGTATCTCATCTCTTGCTGAGTAGTCAGCCCGTGGGGCATCTCTCTCTAATCCACCTCTTACACTTGGCTTTTAGACAGCTTCATTTCTGCTTCAGACAAGAGTCAAGTTAATTAGATTCTTGCATACATGATACTCTGTATCTCTGCACTAGTGCTGATATTATATACGGGATGATAGAAATTATATTAGAAACTGTAGCTCCTAACATATCTATGAAGTGAGTTCAGCTCGGGCCATTTGGGGATTAATTTCACTCACGGGCCTTCAGTCTTGTGTAGGAGTTGAGAAATGGTTCAGGTCTATGAGTTACCTGTGGAGATGTGAGCTTCGCCCTTGAGGCTTTCTGGATCTCTTATCTCTGTCTATGCCCTAGTCCTCTTCAGGACTTGGGTTTACATGACTTTGTAAATTGCCTTTTTGATTTTTCTGCTTCATGTCTCCTGCAGATACAATGGCAGAAGTTAGTCAGGCTTTTCTAGTTAGTTTCTGCCCACACCCCTAGCTAGTTAGGGGAGTGTGCCCTTTTACAGCAAAATTAAATTCAGTCTGACAGAATTTCTTTCCTGAAGATGGGCAACTTTCTGCAGCTTTTCTCTCTCAGACTCTTCTGAGCAGTGTTCAATTGCAGTTAGAGGAGCAGAGTTGCCGTTCTCCTGTTCTGCCTCCCTAGTCTGCATTCCCAGAAGAAAGACTGAGAAGAGGGTCAAGTTAACAAAGAAGTTGCTGTCATCCTCTGTTTTGGTGATTTCTGCTTACCCCTTTTCCTTTGTTCCCCAAAGATTGCCGCAGTAGAAAGATGCACCAGCCTCCTATGGCCTGATTTGGGCCTGGAGGCATGGAGTTTGGAAGCCCTAGACTGACCATCTCTGCCCCTTATTTTGCCCAAGTTGCATCATCTGGGGCTGTAAGCACCAGTTGGATGTTCTGGGTGGTGTGTCAGGAAGCTTGTCAGCAGCAGAGAAGGAGCTCAGAGATCCAAGGTCTTCCTGTTGGTTCTGAACACAAGTCACTCTTGGGTTCTTGACCTGTTTCTTGGGCCTCTAAGCCATTGCAGGTGCTTCTGTGTCTCTGCTGAGAGCTGTAGTAAGAATCCTCCAGACAATCAAGTCTGTCCTAGGATTTAGTCCTTCTTCAAAACCCTAAGACATTAGGTTGACCATAGCTGGGACTGATTCTCTACTAATATGATTAGAATTTAACTTTATAAATATATATATGCATACCTATTTACTTTAGGCAGGGTAGGTCTAGGCTTATTTACAATAATGCCTAACAAAATGATTTGAAAGAATTTCTTTAACAGGAGTTTGAGTTCCTTCCAATGAATGATGTTGCTTGAGGTTAGTACTTGGTGACAGGATTTTTTGTTGGCAGTGCTTGTGGTTAGCTTTTTCTGTCCTTGTTTTTCTTCAGAGTTCTAGCCCCATTATTGAAGCTTTGGTCAAACATCAGAATATTGCCTTTCTAAACATATGAGAGGATCTCATAGCTTAGTTGAAGGCAATAAATACAGCTTTGCCTTAATTTCTTCTGTTTCTACTTCAAGAAGTGATAGGTATTGCTGTTAGTAGATTGTGGAATTTTTTTTGCCTGACAGTAGGGGAAATGTGGAGCAAATTCTCCAAAAGGCAGCTTTTGAAGAGGGCCATGTTAATTTCTTTCACGCCCTCAATACAAATAACAAATACTTGTTTTTTGAAACCTCTGAAACTTCGACTGCAATAAATTTCTCTTCCTTTCTCCTCAATTTAAGGACGCTGAAGATTGCTGGTTAAAAGCTTTAAAAGGTTTTGTATTCTTGTTTTATAAGAACTTAGATGATGAACAGAATCTGCTGTCTGTAACCCCTTGCTGCTTTCTTCCTGCATGTTGAAATTGTTTGGCAGCAAGGTACCCTTATTAGATGGACTTTGTAAATAGGGTCAGTGTTCCCTGTGAACAGAGGCAGTCAGTGTTGGTGTCCAGTATTGTATGCTAGCTGTCTGAAGGAGCATGTGGTTGTGGCTCGTAGGAAGCCTTGAAACTTCTTCAGTATTTTTTCTTTACTAAGAAGTCTGAGCTGTGAACCAGGCACCTCCTAGAAATAGAAACGAAGACTCGATTTCACTCTGGAATGGAAAGTAAGCTAATTTCTGATAACAAGGACTGGTTGGTATTAGTTTATTTATATTTATAGAACGTTAGCCTTCTTGGACTGGTGTCTCTGTCTAGTCCTGGTCAGTCATCTAGGAAAGGATGTAGTCCATCTTGGGCATGTATTAACCTAATTAAAGTAGAATTATATAATTTTGGTAGCATGGAAGTCTTTATATCAAGAAGGAGAACTAGTTTAAGCCTCAGTCTGGAAAGTCGGCACTTTAAGAGGCTTTTTTTTCCCTAAAGGAGGGCAGTTTAAATGCCTTAGGCATTTTCTTCAAATGAGCATGCAAGAAAGAAATTGGTAGTGGTTAGTGGTGCATGTTAACGTACAGGATCAAATGCTAAAGTTCACTGATCCTGTGATTCAGGACTTCTTTTTATCCAGTGTGTCACCAGACCATCAAGTCTGCCAGATCTAAGCTGTATCTGTTTTGTATATGTGTCAGAAGGAGGGTGAGGCCAGAGACCCTTTCCAGGCCCAACACAAGTCAGTAATGGAAAGAGCTGAATCTTGCTGAAAACAGTGATGAGAAAAACAAGTATTAGGAAAAAAACGCCCACATTTTCCAAGACTTCAGTCAGATGTTTTTACTTCATTGGAAAGGGAGCAGGCAGGCTCTATAAACAACTGGCTGGAGTAGGAGAAATTAACTTACTGTTTCCTTTTTATATTTACTAATTTGTGAAAGAAAAAGCCTGCTAGAAGGCTTCATTGCTTCCTGGTGGTTGAAGTGTTTGCTGTGTGTGTTTATATCCGGCATCACTACAGTTGTGCATGCAACATGAATTCAGTTCAGATAGGAACTTGTGAGATTCTCGTCTCCTCAAGGGTAGAGAGGCCTCTGCAACTGTCGCTGTGTAAAATAAAGCCTTTTCCTAAGATGTGCCCAGGGTCTTTTGCTGGTGGAAGCCCTTTCACCCTTGGCGTCTCTAGAAGTATATAACCTGTGAACTGGAGTAGCACAGATGTTTTCTGCTTTCTTTACTGGATATGAACTGTGGAGGGCAGGGGAGAGGGAATATGAGGAAATGTGGGAAGAACAGGATCAGGAGACCCTCCATTTGACTTGCGCAATACCTCTGTGGCATGTTTTTTGTTTTGTGTTTTTTTTAATCCTGTTTATGCAAGTCATCTTCACTTTGTTTTCCAGCTTCTTTTTTTTTCTCTCTGAAAGTGGGATTTGTGTCTTGCCCTTACAAGAGACTGTTTCCTGATAGTTTGGGGTTTTTTTCTAACTTGCATGATTTGCAGTTTTGAAGAGGATTCTAGTCTCGTGACCTACAGTACTTGGTCTCCTGAAGAAAGTTCTGTCTACTGTACTGTCACCTTCACCAAAGAACATGGAGCAAGTGATATCGGAAAGGCCTGTTCCTGTGTCTAAGGTACTCCTTGGTCTTTGGGGAATACTGTTTGCCTGTCTTTTTGTCACCAGAATTTGGGAAAACCCTATCTTTTTCAGAGGGATTTCTAATTTTTTTTTGCTGGAATGTTGTGGAAGTAGCTGCTATTGAAACCACTGGCTTTCTGGAAGAGTTCTCCTTCATGACCACAAGTAGCAATGCAGAGTCTTTTGGTGCCATTTTCTAATTAGTCACCAAGTAGTCTTAGTCTGTTCCTCTCTGCTTGGAATGAGGAGGTTTTATTTCAAAGAGCTGTTTTTTTGATGTGGCAGGACTGTCTCCCATGAGATTAGTCCCCTTTTCTTGATCTGTATGGAGGCTGGTTACAGTAAGCATGTGCATTAGTGTATTTAAGTTATCTTCACGTAGAGCACTGTATTGAGCTTTTGTGCTCAATGTTGCAGTGCACAATTCTTGTTTTGGTGGTAAGGATTTGACAAATTAAAATTATGCTGAAGTGCTTTCATGTCTTCATAGTACTGTGAAAACATCAGCTGACCATTAAAATACCCATTTGTTGTGGCCTTTTTCAACTAAGGGAAAAACAAGAGTGGGACACTGGAGAATGGGATTTGTCTGAGACATGCTGTTCTCACTCCCCTAATATCTTGGTCTGAGGTGTAGTGACAGGATCTCTTGTAGTCAGTGGCAGAATCTGCACTTGGGTGTTAAAAACTACTTGTTGCCATTGCCAATATGCCAAAAGGGGCAACACTGCTCTCTTGAAAATTGCCACCAGCCTAGTTTCTGTTTGGGCTTCCCTCTGAAGAGCTGCATGTTGAAACACTAGACTGGAAATAGTTGTGTTGGTAAAGGGACAGAGATGAGAATAAGGACTCCTTGTTAGTAACGTGATTTTTAGCTGTTGTAGGGATATGATGTGAATGGGGGGTTTCCCATGGTGCAGAACTTGAATAACTTTAATCGTCTCAAAAGTTGTTCTGACCTTGCTGTAGCAGGGCTTGTGAACAACTCTCTCTTATTTGTTTTGGGCCTCTTATCTTTTTTGTGTGTGTGTGTTTGTTTTCCACCTCTCCCAAGGGGGAAATTCCTACACTTCCTTCCCAGGAGAAGCCAGATACAAACTCATGCCCCCGTGCACCTGGTAAATACTTTCTCCCCAGTGGGATGGACAATGAGAATTGCAAGGCTAATGATAAGGAAAGGGATTGGATCCGTCCTGATACACCTAGCAAATGCACATGGAAGCTTGGAAAACCCCTCTCTGCCTCCCCTCATCGTCACACCACTCTGTAAGTATTGCTTCTATTTGCTGATTTTCAGTACAGCACTAATTCAGGTCACCTGAGAACGGTGTGGATTTAACAAAAGATAAGTGTTTTAAATTAATTGTTTAGCATGTAGATACACTGATGCTTATTAATTTCCATTTATAAACAAAGCTGAGAACCCAGATTAAGCATACAAAGGGCCTTGCACTGAAGATGTGAAACTACACGGACTGGAACTAACATTTTAAGCAAGCTGACAAACAGTTCCCTGATTAGATTGCACTGTTAATGCCTTTTCCTTGGCAAAATAGCTGACTCTGAGCAGTGTTAAGCTACTTCATGCCAGGAGGAAGTGCAGAGCACTTCATTCTTGCCTCAGCGCTTGGCTTGATGTCTGCTTAATCCTTATTTTGGATCAGGGACTTGATGTTTTGTAAAGTTGTATCCAATGGACATTCTTTAAACCAAAATATCTAAAATAACTAGACTGATCAAGGAGAAGGAGAAAGCTAGTTGAAATAAAGCTTCAGAAGTACTGCATGCATTGCTTTTGTGTGACCTGCATGTGGCCCCTTCTATGCATACACTGACTTTTTGTGTGTATACCAGGCCAGAACCTCTGAAAATCCTTCCAAGCATCCTGAATAAAGTTGGCAATACACCTTTGGTGCGAATCAACAAGATTGGGAAGCAGTATGGGCTCAAGTGTGAACTCTGTGAGTACTGCTGCAGGCTGAAAATCAGAATAAGAAACACTGTTTCAGAAAATTGGGTAGTCCTGGTTAGTGTCATGTAACCTGGGCATAGGAGGAATGCAGGTACCCTGCAGGACACAGTGAGAAAAACTCCTCTTTATTTTGGCAGATCTTCAGGTGTTAAGGCTTTGGTCATCTAAAACACCTTTCAATTTGTACTTCGTAAGGACATTTCCTGAAGCTTTTCCATTTTTATAGAACAAGTATAACTTTTTCCACAGAAAATAATTTTTTAACTTTAAAAAAGTTGTATGGTGTTTTTTGACTGCTTCTCACATTCAGAGTATTCATCAGTGCGTGTAAAAATGCGAATCTGCAGTTACCACTAAAGATCACTGAAAATGATGAAAGGGATCAAACTGTCAAATAATGGTGGTAGGTTGGTTGGTTGGTTTGTTTGTTTTTTAAACCCAGCCATACTGGAGATATCTGCAGGCTCTGATCAGAGTCTCAAAAGGTGGTGTTGAATATCATTGAAGGGATTAATGTTGGCAGTACAGAAGGGAAAGTGTAAAAAAAGGGGGAGAAACTCAGTGTGATTGGAAACTCTTTGGCTGGAGAATGTAGCAGGGAGAAGGCAAGGCATATTGCTAGAGTTCTCTTCTCCTGTGCTATTGCACTAGAAGAGCCCTAGGGCTTTTTATACTAATGACTAATAAAGAGGAAAGATGAAAGGAGAGGTTGTACTTTGAGGAGACTGACAAGAGTCTGGGTTTCTGGCTTCTGTGGCCAGTGTCGGGTACCAAGCATCTTGTGTGGTGACCCATAACAGTGGAGATGCTGTGAACTGGATCCCCATCTCCAGTGTTGTGAAGTAGGGAGGTGAATTGGGCAGACATGTTAACAGAGTTGCTCTTGCAGCTGTGTTAGGGATCAGCAGCCTGTTTAGCAAATGACTGCTGTTTAAGAACTCTACTTGTTTTGTGTATTTCCAGTGGCAAAATGTGAATTCTTCAATGCTGGGGGCAGTGTGAAGGATCGCATCAGCCTGAGGATGGTAGAGGATGCTGAGAAGGCTGGGATCTTGAAGCCTGGTGACACGATCATAGAGCCAACCTCTGGAAACACAGGTAGGGGATGGAGAGACCCTAGCAAAGTGTGTGTAAGTTCTACTTCTCTTGCAGAAACAGTTGGAATGGTTAATTTTGTTTTCTTTTTCCCCACCCCCATGCAACCCAGTACCATGTAGAAACGGAGCCAGCTTTGAACAAGCAAGTCTTTGTGTAGGGTAAACTGCCTATGAGGCATTGTCACAGGCATGTTTTGGTACTGTGCCCAGAATCTAAAATAACAGTGGAGGTGCCATGCAGCTTGACCTTGGGCACATTATCAACCAACTTGATCTGTTTTTAGCTCATCCAGCAGAGAGGCAATTTGATAACAGGTGTAAGCTTCTCTTCTATGGGGAAGGAACTTCTGAGCTCAGCTTCTCAAGTAGGCAGACAATTACAAGCTAGAAAGCAGAAATCAGGCTGGAGGTACAGATTTTTAAAGTAAAAATAAAGTGTCTGTCTCCAACAGTCAAGGTACTTCACTGTGGTAGTAAGCTGACCATAGCACATTAGAACCTCAATCACACACAGCTTCTACATCTTGTCTTTTTAGAAAGGACTTCGTTTTGGCACATTGCAAACTCGGGATTTAATGAAGAAGTGACTCAATAGAGGCTATAATACTCTTCTGAGAGTATCAGAATGATTCCTCTAGTTGTCTTTAGCTTAAAGCTCATTCTTTCCCAAACTACTTCTGTGAAAAATGAAGTGGGTCAGTCAGGAGGAAGGTGATGCGCGTGTGGTAAAGGCAGCAGTTTGCACATACCAAGTTTCCCCACCCTTGGCTGTGATCCTCAAAGAACTAGCAGCATCTGTAAATCCAGTTCTCCTCAACATCCAGAAACTTTCCCTTTGCCACCCCTCCAGATACACCATACTCAAGCCTCTGCTGAAAATCTGATTGAAGCCAGGGCATGCCAAAGCTAGCATTGTGAGTTTTGTTCTTTGTTGCTCCTCACTGCATGCTCTACATGTCTTTGCTTGCTTCCAGGAATTGGGCTGGCCTTGGCTGCAGCAGTGAAGGGTTACCGCTGTATCATTGTGATGCCAGAGAAAATGAGCATGGAAAAGGTCAGACCTGCTTTTATTTTCAAGAATTTAACAATAAGCATGTTTGCACTTGCAGAGTTCCTGGTGCAGACGAGTGCTGTGGCTTTAGCAACGAAGGTGTAAGCTCTTGGTCTCCAAGTCATTGGCCAGGCAGAACTCTCCTGAGGGGCTCTTGCCAGTACCCAGAGAAATCCAGGCTGTCTTAAAGACCTACCACAGCATCATCTCTTAGAAAACTGTCATAATTGTTTTAAATGCAACTATCAAAGGAACTTGAGATTTACTTAGCACATTGGAGTGACTACCTATCCCTAGGTTAGCTGTCCCTCACTGAACATAGGAGGACAAAGGAAGGCAGTGCTGAAGCTTTGAATATTCTCTTCTGCACTGGGCTGAGCAAGGCTTTGAGGGAGCCTGTTGAGCTCCTCAAGTTACACTAGGACACATTGGCAAGCATCTGGATTGTCACCACAGCAACAAAGGGGAGGGAAAAGCCGCCTGGGTAATGTCTACTTGCCTTCACTGTAGAAAACAGAAAACATCTAGCTCTAGACCAAGCCTTGTCCTATGGTGGTGTACCTGCAGCCAAAAAAAGAGGAGAGATCCCCTGTGTTTCACAATTGAGGCAGCAAGTTGCTATCAGCAAAGCCATTTATCTCAGTTTGAAAAGATCCAGTGTTCCGGCTGAAAGGCAGCAGCACAAATGAGAACAACATTCTCTGAAGACCTATGTCTGTTGCTTGCTCTTGCCCGCTCTGGATGGAGAGGTACCAT
Source organism: Coracias cyanogaster (assembly GCA_033124195.1). Lineage (NCBI taxonomy): Eukaryota > Metazoa > Chordata > Aves > Coraciiformes > Coraciidae > Coracias > Coracias cyanogaster. The sequence goes on from JAVSBS010010315.1 coordinate 8,616, forward strand.
GTGGCTATTGCCATGTGCCGTGCAGCACTAAAGGCCTCCTTGACCTCTGAAGACAGGCCAGTGCCATAAACCTTTTTGCACTTGTAGCAGTTGAATGGTACATAGGGCCCTGGAGGATCTCCTTTGCTGCCTGTGTCAAAAGGAGAAGGTAAATATACATAATTTGCCCTTAAACATAAAATACTGGGCTATAGTACTGTTGGAGTGCAGAACATGTGACCAGTGTGAGAGGAGAAAATGTTTTGCCTGAATGAGGTTTCTCAATCTGTAGTAATAGTCCCTACAGGCCTGAAGGCCTAGAATAGAAATAGGAATTTCACATCTGGTCCCCAAGTAAGACTTAGTTAAGACCAAATAACCTTAATGATTTGGACCCATGACTCAGTGATGTGAGGTTGGGGTTTAGGAGAACCACTAAGGAAGCTATTGCAGAGCAGGTAAAAGGGAAGATGTTTTTTTCCCCTGTGTCCCGGTGAACTCTCTGTACTTTGGATTTTGTGACCATCTTTTCTGTATACAGGTGGATGTCCTGAGAGCTCTGGGTGCTGAGATTGTGAGGACCCCAACTACTGCGAGATTTGATTCTCCTGAATCTCACGTGGGAGTAGCATGGAGACTGAAAAATGAAATCCCCAATGCACACATACTAGACCAGGTAAGAGCCAAGGTGTCAGAGGTGCATTGCAGCCCTTTTCTTTAGTGTCCTTGGTTGACTATCCAACCCTCTAGGTATGTCTGGAGGAAAAGTTGTCCCAGGTAATCGTTGAGCCTCACCATGCTGTAGGGTAGCAAGTTTCTGTAGTCACTAGAGGGCAGCAACAAGCCTGTGTTTGGAGAAACTGCAAAACACGCGGGCAGCTTTTTTTCCACGGAATTGGTAGAGCTCTGTGGAAGAACGGATAGAAGGGTCATGTTCCTAACAGGAACTGTCCTACAGATAAGAGTGATGTTGGCATGGGAGGGTGCTGGCACCTTAGAACTACTCTTAAATTAGATTACTTAGGAAGGTTATGGCTCCTCCTGAGCATCCTGCCTGTGTACAGGTAGTATATAAGGAAGCAGTCTGGAAAGAGTATATATAGCACAACTATATATATAGCACAACAATATATATGTATTCTCTTTGTTGGAGAATGTTTGTCATGTTCTTGAAATGCCTCACAATGTGAATTTTGTCTTTCTGGTCTACTTAATGCTATTCTGTCTTTCAATATAGTACCGTAATGCCAGCAACCCCCTGACGCACTATGACACCACAGCTGAAGAGATCCTGCAGCAATGTGATGGTATGTTTGCTCTGCTGCTAACCCCCTCTTCAGTGAGTCCCTGGTATTCTCTTGTTAAGTACTTGGGAGAATGAGACCTGAGGTGGATGAGAAACATATGGATTTTGATACAGCAAATCTCATACACATGCTGTGTGTCATTAGAGAATTACCTTATTTCAGTAGTCATAGTAATTAGGGGTTTTTTTTCCATTCAAGAAGGATGCTTTGGTTTCTAGACTTCTCTGCTTATGATCAGGTGGATAAAGCAGTGATGCTTAAGTTATCTTTAAAAAAAAAAAATAGCCATAGGTAGACTGGCACAAAAGAATAGGGTCATTTTTGTCTGATCACAAATCAGAAATGGGTATCTTCACACTCCCAAAACGAATACTCCAGTGCACTGGAAGCTTCTTCAGCTGGGAGTCCTCAGGAGTACAAACTACTGTGTTGCGGTTGTCAGCAGGAAGACCTTTTCACTCTGCGGGGATCCCTTCCATGTTATCTCCAGGCAGCTGAGTTGGAGTACCAGAAGTGATTGAGCTGTGGCAGCAGAGAGCTTTAGCTGGGCTAAGTCTCCCAGCTGAGGAGTGGGTTTGGGAGCTATTGGAGCTATTGAATATAATTTGACAAACTGCCATACCACAAATTGAGAGTCCAGATGGCTTCTGGCATTAGGCTTCTTGTTTGTATTTACTTTTTCTTAGACGCCAAGTACTGCTTAGTTATTACTGAGCTTATCACCTTGCTTGGCAGGGTGTTGCTGTTTTGACTAGTAAGCATTTGATTTTTGTATGTGAATTGGTGACCTTTTGAAATGTTAATAAAAATACAAAGCTGTCATGTGGATGCATCGTGGAAGCTGTAGTGGATGACAGAAGATGAACTGTCATACCTGCACTCCGTCTGGGTGCTCATGACCAGAATGGTCTTTTTCACGTGAAAATGAAAGAGTAGTTGTGTTAACAGTTCTCTCAGTGAATACCTATCCCATGTTTTTGGCACTCATTCTGTAAATTGACTAATATAATGGCCTGCTCGTTCTAAGTTAAAGAATGAATTATCTACATCATCAAATACAATAACAGGAAAACTACAGGTGTCAGCTGTATGGGCCACCTTCAGCTCTGTCCAAAGTACCACAAATTGGTGCCTTGCCAGGCCGCTGGATGGTCATTTCAAAACTATTGTTGAAGTAAATGCAGATTGAGCAAGGTGGTCTCAATGCAGGTCTTGTGACACAGCTCTTGAGAAGCAAAGAGCCTTATCTTGCCCATTTTTGTTGAAGTCCATGCTTAGGTTTAAGTGGGGTTTTAATCCATCATTCTGGGGGAGGTTTCACAACTGCCTTCTATCCCCTTTAAACAGGAAAATTAGACATGCTGGTGGCTGGGGCTGGCACAGGAGGTACTATCACTGGCATCTCCAGAAAGCTAAAAGAGAAGTGTCCAGGTTGCAAAGTAAGTGACAAGCCTAAAGCATTTCTATTTAGCGAGGCGAACCTCAAACTGCTCCATTTGGTACTTCCCATTCCTTGCACACCTGCCCTGAGTCTGTGGGAAGCTCTTGGATGTTCTTTGTTAGAAAGTAGTTCTGAGCAGTGAAGAAAGGTTTTCAGGCTGTCTGAAATCATCGCGCTCTGGTCTCACTGATGACCAGAGTTCAGGTTTGGCTCGGCAGATGAAAACTGGCTCCCAGATTCCTTCATGGGGAAACTTCCTTCTCCAGTGTGTATCGCAGCCTTGTGTTTCCTCTTTGACTGTGTCTTCACTAACTTGTCTGGAGCTGCTGAGGTTTTATGCAGTGAGATTTTTCTCTGCACACACCAACTTGTGTGTCTACCTGTGTGCTGTGCAAATTTTCTCACAGAAATTGGTATCATGTTTCAGTCATTAATATTTTCCTACATAGGCAGGTAATGGTAAACTCAATGAAACTTATTTGCTTACGCTTGGCGAAGTGTAATGTGTAATGGCTATAATGATGCCTGACATGTGAATGATGACAATCATGTCTTGGGAAAACCCTGTCTTCTATTTAAACCAAGCAAAACACATGTAGGACAAGTGGTGCTCTTCACCTAGTGTCCACAGCCTGAGGAGACAGGATGGGTTGCTGTGAGGCCAGAAGCAGCAAAGCATTTTGCTCACAGGGAAGGTGAATGTTGCCAGGAAGAAGTGAATAGGAGACTAGGTTGCTGTTAGCTTGACTGTGTGTGTGCAGCTGGTGTGGCACCAACAGCTCCAGTGAGGCCAGCACTCATGAGCTGTGTTCTCAATAGTAGTGTGTCATGGTAGCAAAAGCAGCAACTGCTTCTCCAGATTATAGGTGTTGATCCTGAAGGCTCAATCCTTGCTACACCAGAAGAACTGAATAAGACTGACAAGACAATGTATGAAGTGGAAGGAATCGGATATGATTTTGTCCCCACAGTCTTGGATAGATCTGTAAGTCATGTCTCTTGGTTTACTGCCCTTTGCCCTCTATTGTCATGCAGAAGTGAGGTGAGGTAAAAGTAAAAACTTGGGGAAGTATTTCTCTGAGCTGAAAGGGGAGGGCTAGCAGATAGAACTATTCCTGTTCTTTCCACGAGCAGAAGCCACATTTGTTTTACAATGCTAGGTTGAAATGCTGTGAGCCAATAACATTTTGCTAGAACACAGTACTTTTTAAACTTGTTCGGTTTTTAGTTAAAAAACCCAGCAAGCAAAAAACACCCCAACCAGTCCAATCCCCAGCAAAGCACCCTAGCCCATCATGGCCAAGAGTGGTATGACTGTCTGAGCGGGGTCTGTGTCCCTGGGAAGCCCTCCAAGTGGGGAGGAAACTGTTTGATGCTGTCTCACAACAGCCTGTTCTCACAGTGAGGTTTCAATAAGGATCCTGTTGTGCTAATGTGATTATCTTACCTTGGCGGGGGAGAAAAAAACCAAAAACACTTAGCATTTGGAGGATGGAAACTCAGGCGTGGGTCTCAGTAGGGCAGCTGTTACCTCAAAGAGTATGGATTGAGTTCACACTAGTTTTGTAGCTCTTCTAGCCCTCTTCATTTAAATAGACCTTTGTTTCTGTCTTCCCGCTCCTTCCCAGGCAGTGGACCAGTGGTACAAGAGCAATGATGAGGAGTCATTTGCTTTAGCCCGCATGCTGATCCGAGAGGAAGGACTGCTGTGTGGTAAGAGCAGATGTGAATCCTCTGCATTTCTCTGATCAGTATGTGGGAGACTGAAGCCTTGTGCAGGTCAGGGAGACCTCTTTCCACTTCAGAAGTTGTCTTCCTCACTCTGGGCTCCTCTACTGTATCTCCTTTCATTCTTTCTTATTTTACTTTATGGTTTGACAGTTTTTGCTTCTGATCTGTATTTTGGCAGGTGGCAGTTCAGGCAGCGCCATGTCTGTAGCTTTGAAGGCAGCCAAAGAGCTGAAGGAAGGTCAGCGTTGTGTTGTTATTCTCCCTGACTCCATCAGGAACTACATGTAAGAACCTGTTTGTTTTTTCTCTGGGAAAAGGGTGAGGCAGTCCCTCAGATCGTCTTACAGCAGTGGAGAGTTAAATTCATATTTCTTCTAGCACTTAGTTACCACAGCAAGGAATGTGTTTGGGGCACAACTTCTGTGGATATCTAGAAGGGGTCTGGCATGGAGTAGAAAGCAGCTTAGCCCTCTGAAAGCTGAGCTCCTCCTTGTGTCTGAGTTCAGTATATAACCATCACTAGTTAGCATCTTTTACAGGGAAAAAAAACTTGCTTTCACAGTTTTATTTATTGGGAACCATTAGTATTACCCCTTTCCTGGATGGGCCCTGTTAAGGCTGCCTGTGTCCACAGAAAACACCGCTATTGTTAGAGTGAGGTTACAGGTGGAAGTGTGAGGGCTTTGAGCTGTGTTGAGAAGTTTTTTTTCTCCTACTGCATTGAAACCTGTCCTGAAACATGACATTTTTAGCTGTGTTTCCTGACTTCTGTTGCATCCAACACAATACTAGATGACTAGAAACTGCAGACAGATCTTGCCTGAGTACAGGCTGTCATATTGCAAGGGATTGATGTAGTTGAAATTGTTTCCCATGGGATTCCTTTTTCTTCCTATTAAGTATTTGTTTCTCAATTTCCCTGGCTCATAAGCTTGGATGGCAAATGGCAGTATATTTTCAATTACGCTTTAGTTGTATGTGGTAGTGAGCTGTAAACAGTTACTTCTGTGTGCTATTAGGTTTGCTGTCAGATGTTCAGCCTGCTAATGAGCTTTTCACTTCCTGATGCTCTCCAGGACCAAGTTCTTGAGTAACAAATGGATGATTCAGAAAGGGTTTATGAAAGAAGAAGACCTTGTTAAAAAACCTTGGTAAGCATGTCAGATCCATTTGGATTTTCATGAGTCTATTCAGTCGACTTTATGGCAGTTGCTAATTTAAAGCTCATTTCAATTTGCACTACTTCCTTTGATTTAGCTAGTCTTTCATGCTATTGTGTTGATATATAATTACACCTCTTAATCAAATCTGTTTAAATTAGTTGTTTTCCTTCTTTGAGTTGCATGGCAGCAGAAAGAAAACTTGGTATTTAATGATCTTTTTTTTTTTTTTTTTTTATGAAAAGGTTTGTGCCTGAAATGAAAAGGTAGTATACAAAGAATCCTTCTGAGATCAGAGTTCTTAAGTGCAAAGTACAGCAAGTCTACAATAGGTGGAGGGGAATCTTTCCTAAATTGCTACCTCCAACGACTATAAATATCACTAGCTCTGAGTAGGAGCACTGAGTTTTCTGTGTAAGGTAAAAATAATGAAACTAGAGAGATTAGTACTCCTTACTAACTATCTGTAATCTCAAAAGTAGATGAAATAAAGAAAAGAGTTTTGGTCTTAAAGCTTTCTCACACTTCAGTGATTTTCTGATATTAGGGAGAAAACCTGAAAGCCTTGAAGCTTCACTGACTCTGGCTGAATCCTGACTTCCTTGCAGCCTTTTGTCATTCCTGTAGTGTCAAAGGCCACTGTATGTGAACAACTGGTTCTGTTCTCTCTGTGAGACTTGCATGGGTTTGTTTTTTATTTCATCCCCAGGTGGTGGAACATCAGTGTCCAGGAGCTAAGCCTCTCTGCTCCACTGACTGTGCTTCCAACTGTTACCTGTGCAAAGACTGTTGAAATTCTCCGGGAGAAGGGATACGACCAGGTACCAGTTGTTGATGAATCTGGGTATGTCCACATATATCACTATTCATCCGTATGTGTCACTTCCCTCACCAGGTCCCAAGGGATGTCTTTTAAATGTCTGCTGGAAGTGTATTATTCTCTCATTCTTCAGTTACAAGTAACACAGTTCAGAAATGTTATCTTAAACACATCAGTGCTGGACTTAATATGTTGTCATGCCAGGACTGTCCTACCCATCACACAATAAGCTTCTGATTTTTATTTTTATATACTTAGTGTGTCTCTGTGGGATAATTTCATTGTTTTTTAAAATAGCTGTTTAACTTAGAGCAAAAATTCATATTTAAAACAAACAACCCCAAACCTTCCCATCTCCACCACAGCTTTCACCCAGTTTCTTCAGAACACTGCATTATGGTGCAATATATAGTTGCATTACAGTTGTAGTGACCCCTATAAACCAGGGTGACCCCAGCGAGCTGGTGTGCCTTATTACCCTGTGGGTCTTGTGCAGGACAGGGTGAATAATGAAGAGTTGCCCAGTTATTCTCCAGCTAACTCCAGAGGGGTAATTGTTTCAGGTCCTTGCAACATCCTTGCAGGGAGAAAGGGAATGAGCAAAACCTGAGGTGAGCATGTCTCTGGCCGTGTCACACTTTTCAAGAGGACACATGACAGGGTAAAGGAATGAAGCTGTGCTTTTCCAAAGCACTCTCTCAGCAAGGAGCTCTCCATTTGCAAGAACTATAGATACAGAGAGTTGAATGCTCAGCGGGGCTGGGTGCCTACAGCACCTGCTGACTTCTGTGTGAGTCTCCAGAACTTCTGAGAACTGGACTCTGTCTCCTGCAGAGACACAGAATCCAAGTCTACCATTAATAATGTTACTTTATACCAAGAAACGGCTGAACAGGCTTCTCCAGGCTGGCTGAGAGTGGATGCTTTTATCTACAAGAACACCTGAGGCTTTCATGTTATTTAGCCCTATCTTCTCTCTCTCTCCTTTCCCAGGGTGATTTTGGGCATGGTTACCCTGGGTAACATGCTTTCTTCACTGCTTGCCGGAAAAGTTCAGCCTTCAGATGAAGTGAGCAAAGTCATCTACAAGCAATTTAAGCAGGTATATTCTATAGCTCCTAGTTCTCTGGTTTAAAGTACAGCTGTAAGTGTCCTAATGCTCCAATGGCATCAGGCTGGGTAAGATTTACCTGGGGCCATACGGAGCAGCTGTTACTGAGCACAGAGACACTCTAAACTCTGTCCTAGGTCACTCAGTAGCTCCCAGGTTTGTGTAGTGGCTCTACGTTACATGTTCCATTACTTCAACAGGCTTTCTTCTAGCATGCGTGTCCTTTCCTTCTTCCCCCAAAACCCTGGCACAAGTCTGGGCAATGTAACTATCCAGGTGAAGAGACAGGAAAATGGTAAAACAGCTCTTGTAAAGTAATTTATCAGCTAAAACCAAACAACTATTTGCCTTTTTTATTGTATGCCTTGCTGAAAGCTGATCTTGTCAAGATATGTGAATTTTTATGTTAGCCAGTTCACCTGGCCCTCCAAAGTGGTATGCCAAGATACATGACTTACCAGCTGTATGGGTGCTCTTTGAAATATAAGTGTTGTTGCTGTTGCTTTGCTTCTCTTGCAGGAAAAGGACTTTGTTTTTAACTTGGAATGCTTGACTTAGTTTTCACCACGCTTTTAGTTTCAACACTGTCTCATAGTAGATGAGCTGCTATATTCCAGTGCATAATGCTTCTGTGCAATCTACAAACTACAAAGTCCCTGAGATTGAGAAAAGATGCTAGGTCTTTATGGACAAATGTAATTATATTTTTTCTTTCACAGACAGATAATCAAGCATCAGGTGGAAATGTGGTGCGTAACAAAACCACTTAGTTAATGTTCTCCCTCACTTGGACACCTTAAGTGTTTCTGGGGCTGGTGGTGTGCAATCATTTCTGTAGCTGCACTGGTGTTAGTTGTAGTAGCCAATTTTCTGCGCTTCTGAGGTTGTGGCTTTTTTCTATGGGCAGCCTGAAGTTTCTCATGCTTCTTCGGTAAAGATCATCTTATCTGTTTCTTTTCTCTTTAGTTCTGGACTCCTCTTGGTGGAGGATGGAAGGTGACACAGAAGTGGTATTGCTAACACGCTAACTAAAAGCCTAATTCATTGGTTATTTTCCATCTGAATTGATGGTTTAATGGATAAACATGGTTAAATGCACATAACCTCAGAAGTACTGTGGATTTTGCTTTTCTTACCACTTTAGTCAAGCTTATTTGACTTGTTTAGCTATCTTTTGGCAACGTAGGAAGATTTCTTTGGTATGATCACCACAATTATTTTTGTGGTGATCTCTTGGAATGGAAGAGTAATGGTTAAAGCTTTTCTTTTTTTAAAGTCTCCAGTAGGATAGTACTCTACGGCTTTGAAACACTAGTCACAGGGTACTTTGCTAATCCAAACAGGTGCTGTGTGTTAGTGGAGAGGAGGGCCATTCATGCAGAGTCAGCTGTTAGTTCCAGCGGTTTGGGGTCTCCTTACCCCTTCTTCCCCAAAGGATCGACTACTAACATCTCTTAGGTTTGGTGCGGACATAGACTTGGACTTAAGTTTGCCTTCATCAGAAAAAAGGGCTGAGGCATGGTGTGTGAGACTTTCTTGTTACTATACCTAGTGTTTCATATTTTTGGTTAGTGTCCTAAACCATTTATCACTGTGCTAAACAGTGCATGGCCTGATGTCTCCAGCATCCCTGGTGGACCAGACCCTACCTCTGGGGAAGGAGAGGATTTAGTTGTAGGGCCATGAGCAGTGCCATATCACTTGCCCTTAGAGCCAACCGAGCAGTCCCATTTGTAGGTAGTGTAGTAGCATATGCACAGGTGAATTGCCTTAAAGACAGTGGGTTTAAAAAATGCCTAAATGTGGGAAAACTCATGGGGAAAATTTTTAGGGAGTTTGAATGAGCAGTAGTGAGACAGATGATGAAAACTCCTTGGGAGTTTAATTTCCATTAAGCACTTCAAAATGTGGTGATGTCTTCATAGCTGGCCCAGTGCCACCTATGGGCTGCTTGTCCTCATCATCATTAGCCTACCCAGTCCCTGAAAACAGATCTATTGATTACACACAATCAGATGGCAAAGGGGCTCCTTTACCCCTTCAGTGAGCTTTGAACTTAGTTTCAAAAGTCAGGCTTTGCACTTACATTTGCACAAAACAGTTTGTCAGTGGTGGTGACTGATAGTTGGCTCCATGTGGCTGTAGGTCCAGATTTCTCCATGCTCCTTGCCTGGCCCACAAGCATGAAGGATTGATGTTTTGGTATGCACTGTAGCCTGCTAGTCCCTCAACCGTGGACTACTGGGAATCCTTTTCATCGCTTCTAGCTCACAGTATGGAGACTAGAGCTCTGTGTTCCAGTGCAGCCCAACTGTTCATGCTGTGTCACTTATTCCTCAGTCATGAGCTGAGCTCACTGCAGGATAAAGGCTTTTTTTAATCTGCAGTGCAAGAGTTTTCTTTGCTGTAAATTCCTTTTAATCCCCCTTAATGAAAGTATGTCAGATGGTAGTGCTGCTGTTACCTGGGAGAGTCATCTGGGTAATAGGCCTGATGCTGCCGCTTAACGTGTTTAAGCCTGTAGGAAGAACAGTTTTATACATTCTTTCAAATGGTTCCAGCAGGTGATGAGCTGAGTGTTTCAGAAGGATCTGTGCTCTTTCTGCAGAGTCAACACAGGGTGCTTTCTTTTTTAGCCTGAGCAAAATTGAACTTCACTGAGAATGAATTCTTAATTCTTCATTCCTTCACAGAATCACAGAATCATCATGGTTGGAAAGGACCTCCAGGGTGATTTGCACTTGAATACAGTGTTAGCCGAGCAATCTTCACCCTTTGTTTTGTTTTTGACTTGTTTGGACTTTTCTCTTCCCCTACTGCCTTCACAGATCATATTCACTTCCACAGTGATTTGCAGCCTGATTCATTCACTTTTTCCCGCTCTTGCTTAGAGTAAAATCATCAAGTATAATGGGTTTTATGGTAACTTTTGTTACCATAGAACACTTGACCTTCCATCGCTAACTTTTTTCAGATATTCAGGATGTTCAGTATATTAATTGTTTACAAAATCAGAAGGAATAACTTCATGTAGTTCTTTCTCTTTTGTTCTGTTTTCTTTGAAATTAGAAACAGAAAACTGATCTTTTAAGTTGGTCTTGATTTGTTAGTGTTTTACAATACTTCAGGTAGGAGGAGTATGTAAATGTTGATTTTAATACTGCACGAAATATATGGGGATTATCGACTGCTAAATGTATAAAGGACTGTTTTACTTAAGTATTGTAACTCTTTCCTCAGATTAACCTGAAAGACAACCTGGGGAAACTCTCTCATATCCTGGAAATAGACCACTTTGCTCTAGTGGTTCATGAACAAATTCAATGTGAGTATGATGTACTGCACCATGTAGGAGGTAGCCTTTGAGTGGTAACAAGAAACGAGTACAAGTGTGATTGTCTAAACAAATTCTGAAGAAGCCAAATCCTCTGTGTATGTAGCTATGTGCTAGTAACACTTAGTAAGGCATTAGCACTTTAATTCTTGTGGAATAAATCTTAAATCCGTTAATAACCTCACATACTGTCATGTACCTGCTTTTGAAGCAAGTTACTGCTCAGAACAGAATACCTTGAGTCTAATCCTCTCTCCAGTGGCTTTGTTAGGAGCAGTAAGGCAGTGAATAAGCTCCTGCAGTGCAACTGATCTTTGCTTCTTCCTACTCCTGTGACATAACTTCCAGCAGTTCTATCGCAGTCAGCATCCCAGTTTAACTACACTTCAATTTTTTTGCCTTTCTGAAGCAAAACCTGTATTACAGCTGCATAATGTTTAGTAATATCTGGATTCAATGCTGACATCACCATCTCAAGACAGCTTAATACTTCTTTTTCCTGTTTACTTTAACTTACTCCCCTTCACATGATGTTTTTGCTCCCAACTCTACTTTTCTTCATCCTTCTCAAAACACTTCACAGTGCCTTGATTGTGAACTGGAAATGACTAAATAAATCTTCAAAGCTAGGGCATATCACTGTTTTATGTGAATAATATTTTTTCCTGGTTTATGTTCCTTACAGCAGACAACTTGCAAAATTACAAACACTGAGAAACTAGACTAAAAACAACATTAAGACTCAGCAGATAAATTTCTTTGACAGCTATCTCAACTGTAACTGTAAATGAAGGATAGTCATCAAATTTGGGCTTGTTCCTGATGATAACATCCATAAGGATGTGCTCTTGACTCTGTGCTGATTAACTCTTCAAACCTAGAACCTCACTGGAAGCTTGTAATGGATCAAAGACTGAGTAAATGAAAAGTACAGGACAATCCAGCTGGCTGAACAAACCGAGTATATAAGTAGGCTGAACATCTCAATACAGCCAGACTTTAGGAACAGGGAACTTAGGCCATAGGTAAAGGGCCAGAGGTCGCTTGGTTCCCAGGTCAAAGACTTATGTTCACAATGAAAAAATCACTTGAACCTGTGCTCTCAATGCAGGAAAGATTAGTAGATGGTTCATGAGGGTTTGGGATTTTTTTTTTTGCATATAAATGAGAAAATGTTGTATTGTGGTTTTGTTGGGTTTTTAAAAATACTAATTCTATGTTTGACAGTGGTGCAGGAAGAGAGTAGCATTGTGTGTCCTCTAGTGGCCTCTGATTCAAATGGGATAATAGCAGTTCACGGCTGCTTCAGGTAGAGCCACAGAAACTAATGTATGAGGAAAATATGCTTTATAACACAGGATTTGGTTTGAGTTTTCATGTCAGGAAAAAATAAATCTGATGGAGCCTTCCTTATCCTTCCTTCCATAATGGTTCAGTCCCTATGTCCCTTTTGAGAAGTCTTTCTGAAATGACAGTTCTTTGTGACGGTTGGTCAAGATGCCTTTTGCGTTCCCCCCTCAGTGTGCAAGGGTTGTCGGTGATAACCAGCTCCACCAACAGGCCCTGACACATGGAGCTGGGATGGTTTGGCACCTGCCTTTACAAACAGTGCCATTAAAACCAAGTGGGATGGTGTGTTCTTGTGCCTCCTAAAGCCAGGATCCCTTCTTTGTTTCCACGTAGATCACACCGATGGTTCCTCCAGTAAGCGGCAAATGGTGTTTGGCATCGTTACAGCCATCGACCTGCTTAACTTTGTGACTGCACGAGAACGGGAAAGAAAGTCCAACTGAAATCAAGTAGCAATGTGGAGCCTCTTCAAGAACACTTTGCAATCTCCAACAAAGAATCAGGTTTATTTCTTAGGTAGAATGGTCTGTCCTTAGAGTGGGTTTTTTGTTTTGTTTTTTTTTAAATTCTGAAAACAAGCATTTGGCTATCTTGGGTCAGCTCTACAGCCAGTGCATTTCGCTGCATTGCACAGCTTCTGGAGACTTGTTTCTTAATCAGGTTACACAATGTTTCTTATCAAGACAATTTATTTTTTTACCTATATATATATATATGTAAAAATATTGCCTAAATTAACTGGTATGTTCCTTACTTGTTATTTCTGAAGTCTGGCTTTCCAAAGTGTTTTCAGATTCATAAAATGTGTCAAAATAAAGAGTTACTGAAGCAGAGGCCCAAGAGAGCTCTGGAAGGTTTTAGATTTTTTTTTTCTTTTGTGCAAGGGTGTTAAGTTAGATAATACCTCTGTGGAGACAAAAATGGAACTGGGGCATGGAGAGAAGAAAGAGGGATTTCCCTTTTGGTGACATCAGCATAAAGTAGGAGGAAATCCTGAGGACTGGAGTTGAGGCTTGCTTCAACTAGCTGCTCTGAGGAAAAACTGACTTGAGTGGAAGCCTGACAGTGAAGTGATGAACAAACTAGAGTCTATGTTCTGCACGGTGCACCAGCTTTCACTGCAAAGACAGACCTTTTTCTTTTTTTTCCAATTGTACCCTGATAAGTAAGCACAAATGAAAAGATTAAAAGGGAAGATCAAGCCTCTTGCCTGAATGTTTTTGAAAATTATGCTGCTCCATCTCGTCCTTTCCCACTTACCTCCCCATCCTCTTATTTATCTTAAAGTGCTTCTTTTTATGCCTGTTTTAGAAGAGCCAAAGGTAATCTGTCAATATCTGTAAACTTTCAAGTGCTGTTCAAGTGTTCCTGCACTGTAGCACTTATTCCAGGAGAAAAACCCTGCTATTAATGGAATTCGCTGTAGCCAAGCTTGGAAGTAACTGGCAAACTGGTGAGGACTGGTACCATCAAGAGCACACAAGAGCAATGTGCAGCAAGTGTGTGCAGCTGCAACTTTACACCACTTCTGTAGCTCTGGATCCTTCAGTAACGTCTCTCTTGCGCAGTCGTGGCAGGGGTTGGCACTGGCAGCCCCATCCACGCACCACTGTGCGCAGGCTGCTGACATCTGTTAGTGCTAACGATGAGTGGAGTCACCCTGTGGTGACAGGAGAGAAGTAGCTGTTGTTCATCTTCATAAAGACTGCTCTACTCATCTTCTGAGTGGCCTTTTGCCACAAAGTTTGTGATCAGCAAGAGTGATGCTGTTCTTAGCTTGTGCCTCTTTCCACTGAAGTAGAAAAATATTATTTAGGCTGGGGCTATTGCTGGTAGGATAGCAAAAGTTAGGTTTGGGGCTTTTTTTTTTTAAAGCTGCAGGGAGTTGTGAGTCAGCCAAGAGAAGAAAAAAGATCACTTAAAAATCACAATTAACTACCTCCTGTATATAGGTTTCTTTCTACCTTACTAGCCTCCTTGTGGTGGTGGAATTTGATGTATGTTTTAGAAGTGTGTGCTCAGGGAAGAGAGAGCTGGTGGAAGCCACCCTGTCCCACACAGTGCTGAGGAAAGAACAACAAGCTGCGCCTTTGCAGTTGTGCCTGCCATTGTGCCTTGGGTGATGCTGGCCTGGAGGAGGGAGGCAAGAGCTCAAAGCTAAAGGAGTGACACCAGTGAGAGCGTCTGCCTTGTTTTTTAGCTGCTTCTCTCCTACCCCAAATTAGTGAATGTTAAAAACTTTGTTGTAATAATAAAAAGCCTCAGACTGATTTCTGATAACTCTTTCATTCCATGCAGGTGAATGCTCAGTTCATTCTGTCCTTGTTCAGTTTATTTCCTTAGACATTGGCTGTCTTTTCAGATTAGGGCTATTCCTGAAGTAACATGACCCACACTTACTTTAAACTATGGTTTAACCATACAATTAATATACTTCTTTAAGACTTAAGACAACTTTTCCCAAGGCTTTAGAATAAACTGCTATAAAGTCTAAAAAATGTGCGACTTCAGTGATAATTGTTTCTAAAGGATGATGCTGTGCAGTGATTACTTTCTCACTGTTTCCCCTCACTGCAGTAGCAGCCCCAGCTTGGGTGCTTTGAGCAGCGCAAAGCTGAACTAGCGTGAGTATCAGATGTGTGTACCTGTGTGTTAAAGACACTGTTTTCAAACCTGGATTAGTTTTTCTAAACCAAACAGCTCTGTCTTACCTCTGTTGCTGCTCAGCAGAGTCCAATAACTTGTTTCTGAAATTGTATTTTTGGGTCATAAATAACCTAGCACAGTTAAGGGCACGGTCTTTGATCTCAGCGCTTTAAACATCCTTGATGTTTCTTAGTGTGGAGAGTCTGTGGTCACTTGGACCCCCTGAGACACCAGTATTTCAGCCAGACTTCTAAACTCCTTTCCCAATTATTTCAAATACTGTTGTCAGATGTATTTTCATATCCTTAATTTATAAGGAAGATTGAGACGGAGTTATTTCTTTGATTACTTTTCATTGCATCCTTTGATTCCTCCACTTGTAAAAGAACTGGTGTATTTCACTAAGTGCTACAAATCAAAGTGTTTGCTGCAATCACAGCAGTCACTGCTGCTAAATTTTGGCATTACTGTTGCTCTTGAAAATTTACTGTACTTTATCTGATATTTTTTTTTTCCCCCCACTTTCCATCTGCCTTTCACTGACAGTGGTAGGGAGGGGAGTGCTTAAGTAGTTGGGGTTTTTTAACTTTTCTTTTTGTGCCTGTAAAGGCTTCATGTTCCAGCCTAACTGAATTCAGCAAGAAATATGAGGAAGGTAGAAGGAAGTTCCCAAAGTTGCTTTTCAGAACAGCAGTACAGGGGAGAAGTTACGAGTTGGAGGAGCAGAAGATTAGCGCGTAGCTTTACCTGTGACACAGAGAAAGGTGTAAAGATTTTAATTTTTAAATTTTTTTTTTTTAGTTTACCATTCATATGTTCATTCTGTAGCATCATGAAAGCAGGTAGTATTGCTGACTAAGAAAGGTGTGGTTAGAGCTGGTTAGGTGGGAGAGGGGATGCAAATCTAAAGCAATCCAAGTAAGCCAAACTATCCAGAGAAATCCACCCATGCCACTCCGCCTGTGTGGTTTAAGAGCAGGAGCTGTTTCCTGTTCTACACCGGTACAAGGAGAAAGGGGTGGCCACCAGCCACTATTGTTGACAGTTCAGCACTGTTTGACCAGAGGAACTGGGGAAATAAACTGCTGAATAACCAAAAAGCTTCCCAGAGTTTTTTTCCTGTAGCAGGAAAGAAGGCAGCAAAGAGAAGGAGGTGGGGGATCCTGCAGGTTTGAAATTCCTCTGATGCAAAAGCTTATGAGCGTGATGCTTTTCTGCATGTGTGAGGATGTTGTTACTTGCCTGGTCCTGGTTAGTAGTGGTAGGACTGTAGTAGTCCTGGACTTACCTCTTTCATATACTGTGAGGGCCAAGAAGGACATTGCAGTTTGTTTGGTCTTTAACCTGAAGTTCAAGTCCAGAGCTTGAACAGAACTGGCTGGTTTTTTGTTTTGGTTTTTTTTTTTCTCTGAAGTGGGTGCCTGTGTCTCCTGTTTACCTTTGCTGGTTAAGGAAGTGCTGACCATATCCCTGAAAACTGTTTTGCACATGGATACTTACATCAAGAATTCGCTGGTTTTGTTTCTCACTGTAAGAAAATATCAGTCCTTTTGGTTTAATGTTGGCTCTGCAAAAATACTTTTAGTTTCTTACCTGAAGATGAATATCTGGTAAAATCTGTATAATAGTTTGCAAGCAGTTAAACAATGACTTAAGGATCATTTCGAAGTCATTGCGTCTAATGTTATTTCCCACTTCCTGCACAAGCTGTGACTAGCTGAGGTTCCTCTAAGCAGTCAGACCAGTCTCATCTGCCCACCAAGCTCATCACTAGATGGTTTCTGAAAACTTCTGCTTGCTGTTACGAATTTCACAGAACACGCTTACTGATAGGTGTCACCTGGCATTGGCACTGTCATCCAACAGCCTTTCTTACTGCTCAGTGTCAGCACGCTGCCGTGACAAAGTTGGTGCTCCTACCTTTTATGCTTTAAGGAGTGTGCTGGTTTTGGCTGGGATAATTTTCTTCACAGTAGCTGGTATGGGGCTATGTTTTCAATTTGCGCTGGAAACTGTTGATAATTCAGGGATATTTTAGTTACTACTGAGCAGTGCTTATACAGAGTCTGCTGCTTACCCCACTTCACCAGCGAGTAGGCTGGGAGTGCAGAAGGAGTTAAGAGGGAACACAGCTGGGTTGGCTGACCTCAGCTGACCAAAGGGATATTCTGTACCATGTGATGTCATGCTCAGCATATAAAGATAGGGAAAGAAGAAGAACCGGGGAAAAGGGGCAGTGGTGTTCAGAGTGATGGCATGTTCCATGTGATGGAGCCCAGCTTTCCTGGAGATGGTTGAACACCTGTCAGGCTGTGGAAAGTGGTGAATGGATTCCTTGTGTTGCTTTGCTTGTGCATATGGCTTTTGCTTTACCTGCTTTTATCTATTACAGTGTGCTATTAAACTGTCTTTATATTAATCCATGAGTTTTCTCATTTTTACTCTTCTGATTCATTCCCCGCTCACGCTGGGGGGGAGTGAGTGAGCTAGCACCTCTGTGGGGCTTAGTTGCCAGCTGTGGTTAAACATGAAAAGGAGCTGGGAAGAACCGATGCTATGCACTTTATTCCACAAATGTTCACAAATGTACAGCATAAAGAGTTCAATAAAAGCTGTTTGATTGCAGAATGACTCTTGAGATTTTTAAATGGCAGTTCAAATTAGTATGTTAGACTGTAGGCTGTGAGAAACTTCTGTCAGCTGCAGAAAACCTCTCGCTTTCAGTCTGTGGACTGCAATGCTCTGCAGTTCTGTTCCACTGTCTCCAGAGAGCTGCTGGTGTGGCAGGAGTGTCTGTGAGCCAGGCCATGGTCTGCTTCTCCTGGCTGGCTTTGCTACAATCCTGCCCTTTCTGTACAGGGTAAGAAAGGAAGTGTGTAGATCTAGGGCTTAGATACCCCTGCTGAAGTTCCTCGAGAAACAGGCACGTGTGGCCAGTTGGGTAGATATTTCTGAATAAATGCACGGGCTATGTGCCAGGCTGTGTTTCGGTGAGAAGACAATGTCTTTTGGGAATTATGATGAAGCTATAATGTCAAAAAGTGTGTGAGTTCAGGTGAGATGCATGGATGTTGTCCTGTGGATAAGAGGCAGCTGGGAGAAACCAAAGGGGCTTCCTGTGTTACTTCAGAGCTGTGTGCTGCTACCCAAATTGCACAAGTTAAACCAGGGTGAGTGTGCTTTCTATCTACTAGGCGTGCAAGTAAACTCCTCATCCCTTTGGTTTTTGGTCCCTGTTTCCTTATGTGGTCAGTCCTTGCTCAGCTTCCTCCAAATAGCTTAAAATCCTGTCAACCAGTCTCACTTGGACATTGTTCCATGCCACAGAGACACAGGGGAAGGCTGGTAGGTGGAGAGGTGCAGGGAGGGATTCCTCTGCCTCCACTGGGGGCCGTGGCCAGTGTCGTGGGTGTGCAGCATGAACTTCTTTCTGGCTCACACGCACACACAGAGTGCTCTACCCTCAGCTTGATCTTCAGCCTTGATCCAGTTTGCTCTCCAGCAGCATGGGTTGACTGACACATCAGGCAAAAAATACACTAAACTTTCTTTACCTTACGCATCCTTTTCATGTGATCAGTTGAAATGTTGTTGTTGGCAGCAGTTGCCTTACCTTTACCTTTTGGCAGTCTACTTAGAGGCAAAAAGGATCCTGATATCGCAGTCTGATATGCAGGAAGCCTATGTTGCTCCTTGCACTTGCAAGGAAAGAGTGTTTCAGGAGAAAGGCCAAAGGCTAACCAGGCACAGAGAGCAGCAGACAGCATGTGGGATCAAGTTCCACCTGCCAGCAGGCTCAAGGCATGCCTGCCCCTGCTCTCTGCTGCTGCTGCCAGGCCACGGCTGTGGTCCAGAACAGGGAGCTGAACCAGTTAAAAAATACCCTAGCAAGGTAGGTCAGAGGTGGTTTTAGCCAGTGCAGCTGTTGAGAAAAACATTCAGGGTTCCTCAGTGTGTCCCAAGGGTGTCCCACTAGCAGCAGCCCCCAGGTTTGAGTGTTGTGTTCAAGGGGGCCTGCGCACAGCCCGTTTTCCTTTCCTGACTGCTGAGGCACTGCCTCATGGCATTGCTAGGGCTGAACTGGCTCCAGCTGTGGAGGTGCCCCTCCTCATGGGTCACCAATGCAGGGAAAATTACTGGGTACAATCTGATGTTCTGGCTCTTGAGATAAACAGAGGACTTCAGTCTAGAGAGGTGCTGTACAAAAGCAATAAATTGCCTTGGGGGAGGGAAATACCACAGCAACCCACACGTGTTGCTGGTAGAAGTGCCACTACCTTTTTCAACAGCAAGGTGAAGGCAGACATGTTAAGAGCTTTGCTCACAAGATATTCCTGAGGTCATTTTTGATCTGTATGGCCTTATTGGATGTGGATCTTTGGAGAGGGAAGTGGCAGTGCACAGGCTTGTGGAGGCACGGCCAGGGTGTGAGGAGCCTGGCCTGCACCAGGGTGCTGGCCCCACTTGCTGCAGGGTTAAATGCATACAGGGGGGATGCTCTGTGTGCGTGTGGGTCCCACAGAGCCCAGGCCCTCTCGCTCAGTTCCTGCCTAAGCTGTGCCCATGCCCAGCCTTCCACCCAGCCACCCCTGCTGCAGTCTCAGCTGCCCGGGCCCTGGCTTGGCCTCAAAGCTGCCCTAGCTCTGCACAGTGAACTGCATTGCAGACCACAGCCAGCTGAAATACAGCTTTCCCTCCACACTACATTGCCTTGTCAGTGAAATAAGTTTTTGGGTTTGTTCTTCAAGTGTCCATAATGAAGAAGGCTACATATGCTAGGAATGATTGGAAGGAGGGTGGGAGGGAGGACTGCAGGCAAGGGTTGCTCAGCTGGCTACGCCAACCCCATCAAACAGCAGCTCCTGCAAAGCAGGACCAGCCCCCTGCCTTCCTCAAGGTCAGGGGGAATGATGGAGGAGAGCCACATGGCATGGCTCTGTCCAACCACTGCTTTGTTTGGTCTCAAAAGCCAAGAGTTACACAGAGGAGGTAGTGCTGGAGTACAGTGAGTGAGAGGAGAGCCTGCAGGACTTGACCCATGGTGTGACAGTAAAAAGAACAGCTAGCTCACCTGCCACCACCTGTGTACCCCTGCATTAATCTTAAAAAAAAAGTGCTGCTGGCACTGTGAGTTTGTTGCGCTACTCTTGGTAGCTAAAAATAAGCCATAGCTTCTTCAAGTAAATGCACCTTCTTCTTTCACATCTCCCAACTCTCAGACTTTGAAAAGTCACTGCCTCTTCTAGTGGTAACCAGCTGGGTTTGTATGACAGAATCACAAAGTGGTAGGCGTTGAAAGGGACCTCTGAAGATCCTCTAGTCCAAGCCCCCTGCTAGAGCAGGATCGTAGAGTAGATCACATGGGAATACATTCAGCTGGGTTTGAAATGTCTCCAGAGATGGAGATTCCACAATGTCTCTGGGCATCCTGTTCCAGTGCTCTGTTACCCTCACAGTAAAGTGTTTCCTTATGTTTAGGTTGAAACTCCTGTTTACCGTTTTGTGCCCATTGCCCCTTGTCCTGTCACTGGACACCACTGAGAAGAGTCTGACCCCAACCTCCTGACACCTGCCCTTTAGATATTTATAAGCATTGATCAGATCCCCCCTCAGCGTTCTCTTCTCCAAGCTAAAGAGACCCAGCTCCCTCAGCCTTTCCTTGTATGGTAGATGCTCCAATCCCTTAATCATCCTAGTGGCCCTGTGCTGGACTCTTTCCAGTAGCTCCATGTCCCTCGTGAACTGGGGGCCCAGAACTGGACACAATACTCCAGATGAGGTCTCACCAGGGCAGAGTAGAGGGGAGGATAACCTCCCTAAATCACATTAATACCTACCTGTCTGGCCACGCATTAATACCTACCTGTCTGATAATTCACATTAAAAAGGGAGAGCATGTGCTTATTTTAGCGGTGACAATGATGGTGACAAGAACCCCTGCTGGTGGACTGTGGTGTGGTTTGGGGTATGTTAAGAAGCAAACTTAGGAATAGGTTACTTGTGTTTGGTTGCTTTGTTTTCAATGTCTGTCTTTATAAGGTCATAGGGGAGAAGGGTTAAGATGAGTGAAAGGAGCGGTATCACTTGTATTACTAACTGTAAATGCCAGATTATTTCTTTCTCTTTTCTTTCCCACTCCCAACTTTTGCCATAGCTATTTCAAAAGTAGGTCATATTGGAGATTGCTGTTCTATCTCCTTAAATTTAAAATGTAACCCTGAAGTGATTAATGATGTAATATGTTGCTAGTTTCAATAAATGGTTCCACAAAATAGGCATTTTCTTTGTTAAAATCTTAAGGCAGAAACCCTACCTAACCTAAATTTTATAAATAAGTGAACAGAAGGCACGTGAGTTAATTGGTCTAAAAATAAGCCCTAAAATGAGAAACTTTAAAGCTATTTGAAATTATGTTTGACATGCATTCCCAGTACTTCTTCTCTACTTTCAAAGCTTGAATGGTAAGGTATAGTATAAAATTTTAAAATAAAAGATATTTTAGGCATAGGGCGATAGTGGTAAAATTTTTCTGTAGGAAAACAGGTAACAATTTTATTGGGTAGAGGTGAAATAGGACTTTCTCAGCAATATGCAGACAGAGCAAAGCTGAACATATGGATTTATTTGCTGCTTTCTACTTATTTGTAGATAAAGTTGTAAAATACTCAAACCAGACCTACTGCTTAGCAAAATGGGGTTTAATACCTGCAAATTGATCTACTACCCGTTTTTTCACTATTTAATTGAACTGATGTTTCACTTGTAGCATCTTAGTATCTTTCTTAGCCAATTTAAATATGCATAAAGACATACATAGTATGCTTTACTTCTTTATTTAAATAAATGTTCTTCCAAACCTGTTTCCATTCATTTTTTCTCAGTAATTTCTGCCATGGAAAATAGGGATGGTATCAATACCTGCAAAGTGCACCAGGTATCCATGTACCAGTCTGCTACATCCAAGTTCTGATCAAAATGTGTTTGACTCTCTAGATTTCCTTAGTATGTTTAATTTTCAGTACTTCATTTAGCCTGTAGTACTTACATTTTCCATCTCTTCTGCTCTTATTAAAGCAGAAGAGCCCATTTTTTGAGAGCGCCCATTTAACAGCCAGACTGTAGGAGTTATGATTTTGAACCCGAAGGCCATAACTTCCCTGCAGCTCACAGCAAGGTGACAAAACTTAAGATGGAAATGGAATTTTGGACATACATTTATTTTTTGCTGATTAAATTAGGTAACTGTCCACTTGGCACACTGGTTACTGTGTCTTCCTTTCTTGGACATCCAGTGGTGGGAAAAGTCATGTTTCAAGTAGTGAATAATGTGGTCTGTAGTTCCCTTTGATTCAAGGTCTCCATATACATGATGGAGATTATAGTGATCTCTTACTTTGCAGAAGTATGTTTTTTAATGCTTTTATGACACTCAGATGTATTGGAGTGATAAATACTCCTGAAAAAGCCTTCAGAAAGTGTGGAATTCTGTATTCAAGTCAAGGTTCGTATATGTGTTGTAGGGATTGTGTTGTGAAAGGAGGTTGAGAAAAGCCTGGCTGTTAATACATGTGTATGGCATGGAGCAGGGATCAACGAAAAAAAACCCACCAGTATTTTAAATATTTGGGTGATCATAAATGCAAGTAAATGTGTAAGGGCACTGAGTTATGGTGGTTTACACAGTCAAGTTCTGGTTTACCTGAAAATTCATTACTTGCCTTAGGAATCTGAAGCTATTGTTTCAACTATACTCTTGTGAACATATCCAGTTTCACATCCAAAATTGAGAGTATCCAAAATAGATTTTAAGTGCTGTAAAGAGCAGCTAATCATAAATAAAACTTACGTATGTCTCTTTTCTCTCTACCTGTTTTTCTGGGTTTGTTTTGGGATTTTTTTCAGAAGATGTGAAGTTAATGGAATCTGGTTGAGTTCAAAGCAGTTTTATGTAGTATACATTTTTCTTTGTACATTTTTACTTCTTTATAACAGATATAAATTATTCCTGATGATGCAGGGTACTGATAGACATACCTGACATAGGGTTGAATGCATTTAATGTATTAAATTAATTTTTTTAATAGGTGTCTTGGTTTTCGTTTTTTGTTGTTGTTTAAGTGTAAGCATTGCAAGTAGTTTTACATTGCAGAACTGAAGTACCTGAGGACACTGTCAATCCATTAGTTAGCAGCTTAAGCAGAATGTTCTGAGGTTAATCGTTCACCAACAGTCCTGCTTGTGAGCCTATTAATACACATCCTTATTGCCAGCTCTCCATACAAATCAGTCTTCTGCAGAGGGAATGTATGTGTCATTATTACTGTGATATTGGGAACCCAGTAGTGTAAACAACATTATGTGCACCCAAGGAAGCTTTTCAAGCTGCCATGTGGTTTCTCATAGAATTGGATTTCCTTTTCTTAAAACAAAAGTGTTTATGGACAGTCATTAGAATGCAAATTGTATGTCCAGTATATCAGGTAAACTAATAAAGCAGTAAGAACATGGGCATCTTAATTTTGCATATACGTGATACTTTGAATAATTGGATGTAATTAAAGATGAATGTCCGAATCACACCTTCTGATCCATCAGCCTCTGCTAAGTAAGTAATCATTTAAAGATACAGAATGTGTCCCAGTGGCATTCATTTCTTCAGAGTCCAGTATTAGGCTTACTATTTCATAATATATGCCTTCATCTATACATTGTAGAATGCAGTTCAAGTTACGTTCTTTCTTTGCAGATAAGAAGTGTTAGACAAGTATGATTAATTCTTTTGTCATTATCTGTTATTGTTTCCTTAATCTAGATGTTACTTTTAGATTTGGGCTTTTTTTATTTTAAAGAAACGGAAAACAAAAAGCAAAAACTGAGCAAAACTGGACATAACAAACCCAAACCTATGCTTGTTAATCATTGAGCTGTGATTTGCTGTTTTTAACCTCTTTAAAGGTCAGTTTTCCTGTGGAAATAAGCACTGTGATGACAAAGAAGGCCTGAAGAGCTGGGAGGTGAATTTTGGTTATGTTGAACATGGTGAAAAGAGGAATGCTCTTGTGAAATTGAGTGAGTCAACCCTTCAAGAATATATACACTTAAAAGAAGACAAATACCTTGTGCTTTAAAAGCTATCAAGTGAGACCCAATGATAATGATATTAGTTCAAGCAAAATGGAAAATGCTGAATAGGATATAATTTTGTTAAATTAATTACAGGTAGTATAGATTTAGAGAGATGACTATTATCATTATATGTGAGCATAACTGATTATAAGCAGTTTTGTATACATGCATGTCTGGTTTTAGTGGATAATAATGCATTGCAAGGAAGGTTTCATCGTTGTCATTGCTTAATCAGTTACATGGCTTAGGAGTCCTTAGGGTATTGGACTAGCTTGCACACCTTCAGCTCTACAAATTTTATTTTTAATACTTATGTTTTCATTCAAAAATTCCAACATTAATTAAATCACTTTCCATTCTAGTCTTGCCTCTTGAGTGGGATTTTTATATTCAATATGCTGTACTTTGATATGTTCATCAGGTAATTGAATTTACCACAGTTTAACAGTTACTTTGTGTAAAACAAGTTAATGATGTTTTCCTTTCTTTGTACACAAGACACTCCATATAGCACCACATGGTCTCTGGCAAAGTTCTAAGAGACTAACAGATCTTCAGTATACTTGGAGAACAATTTGATCTGTCCACACAGATCCATAAAAAGGAGTATCTGTATGTGATGAGCACTGATACTTTTTTCTGAGAAGTTACCGGTGCTAAACCTGTGATTTTTCTCCAGGCTTA
>JAVSBS010010316.1:0-29489 GCA_033124195.1 Coracias cyanogaster
ATCTCTGTCCCTCTTGAACTGGGGAGCCCAGAACTGAACGCAGTACTCCAGGTGAGGTCTCACTAGGGCAGAGTAGATCTTTAATAAATAATCCACTAAGAGTTCAGGCTCTTCCTCACTTAACGTAACCTCTTGGAAAATATTGTAACCACCAGTATTCTAAATAAATGTATCGGTACCAAACCCTTCACTTTCTCAGGTTCTGGGAAAACAGGCATCTTGCTGTGCCCAAAAGGGATCTTTAAGCAGAGAAGCAGAGCTCCTGAAGCAAAATACTTCCGTGGAACACTGTCCCATCACCTCTTGCAAATCTAAACTGGGTGTCTAAGGTGTGTCACTGGGGGAATAGAAAAGGCAAAAACACAGTTAAAGATATATTTATACCTTAGTAGCTCACATTTTATCTGAAAAAATGGAGATTGATGTGGATTTGAGGACACATTTAACATGGGCTACAGCTAAGCAGTTAAACCCGGTTTAGAGAATCAAAGCTGGAGTGATTATGAACGGAATTTTCTTTTCATTGGATTGTGCCATGTGTTTGGCTGCTTTATGGAATATCTGTATTTAATTTTTTTAAAGATATCTATCACTGAAATACAGCAAATAACATAGTATACATGTTTCTGTGTGCTTTCCAGTGTGTAAGTTTAAAGCACATAAAAGATGTGCTGTCCGAGCAACAAATAACTGCAAGTGGACTACATTAGCCTCAATTGGAAAAGACATCATTGAAGATGAAGATGGTGTAAGTATTATTAATATTTACAGTATTTTCCAAAGCTGTTTCTTCTTTATGGGGGGAAAAAAAAAAAGAAAAGGCTAAGAATAGAAATATTGCTATGTGACCCATTGAAGTTAATGCTAGGTGGCTATATTTCGGAACACTTTTCGAAGATTAACATGGTACTTAGAACAAAAGTTATATTCCTGTCTCACAAGACAAGTTTAGTATCTGTGGGCACTAGATTGCAGCCACATGCAGAGAAACTCTGGAGCTGGAGAATTGCTCAGAGAAGCTCCCACTGCTCTTAAGCAAAGGTGGTATTTTTACTGTTACCACGCTGTTCCTGCAATCTATTTTGTGTCCTTCTTACCAAGAGCTGTTCCCCAGAAGGCCTGTTTGGAATTCACTGATGTGTGGGAGGTTTTTCACTGATGAAAGCAGGAATTTTAAAATTAGCAAGAGAAATGACAAAAGCTTTTCAGAGTTACATTGTGATAGATGGGTTGTTTCTACAAACACAACTGTGTATGTGCTACTGGCATGAAACTTCTTCCTAGAAGGTTAGTACTAAGAGGTACACCTATGAACGTCCTGAGTTGGCCATGGTATTAATGGTACAGAGTGCAGTGCTTAAAGCTTTGCACTGCATTTAGGGACTGCTTTAAAGAGCTATGACTTAGCAGCCATCATGAGGAGTGTGTAAAGCCACAGAGGTATTCTGCCGTCCTGCCTATCTTCTGAATTCTGGTTATTTTAATTGGTTTGTGTCGTGTAGTCAACATGAAGTGAATGGGTACTTTACTTGTATTATGGAGTCTCTAGATTTAACTGTCCTGCTGTTTTGTGGTTAGTTGCTACCATAGTACAATGAATAGTTGAAAGAGATGTGTCTCCCTTCTTCAGTTGTCAGATTTTCTGCCTAGCTTGTGAAACACCACCATAATCCACGTTGGTAGCTGTTGCCTCGTGAGCATCCTGGTCAGCCATACCCGCTTCAGTGAAGAAAGGGTAGAGCTGTGGGAAATAAATTAGATCCACTAATATGTGAGAGACAAAAGCCTCTAATTTCTGAGTATTTAACTTTTCTGACTCCTTCTTCACAGATAGCTATGCCCCACCAGTGGTTAGAGGGCAATCTGCCCGTCAGTGCCAAATGCGCGGTCTGCGACAAGACTTGTGGCAGTGTTTTACGCCTGCAAGATTGGAAGTGCCTTTGGTGTAAAGCTATGGTAGGTACAATGAATGAGGTCCGAGTGTTTAGTTATTTTGCCAGCTTTACTGCTCGCCATTATTTTTATTTTGCCATTTCATAACCGTGCTTTTCGGATTAAGCAGGAGCAGGCAATTTATGCAAACTCAGGTCTCTCTAACGTTCATAATCTCACAACCGTCCTACTTGCTTCAGTTAATTTTCAATACGCCCACAGATGCAGCTTTTCTTTAAAAGGTGTTGTCATCCAGTGTGCTTTATCTGCCTTCTCCTAACTGATAACTGAAGGTTCAGATGCCTGTTCTGTATGCCTGATAATCATAGGTTACTTTCTTCTCTCTTTTGTTGTAGATACTGCTGTAATAGCATTTCAGTAATATTAGTAATATTAATATTTATTAATATTACTGTAGCAATGTTTTTATTACTGCAAAGTCTTGAAGTTCTCTTCTTCAGGGAACTGTAGGTTGCTGACTGAAATTCTATAACATAACTATTGCAGTTTCCCTAAAATAGCTTTATTTTAATTTTATTAACGTGTCTAAACAGACAGGTTTCATATGCTAGGGTGCAGAAGTGGAAAGTCAGAAGTTCTGTCATTGAAGCTTTTGGCATATAGATGTCTGAGGCTCTGTGTGGAGGCAGAGGAAATAATTGGCATCTCCAGAGGTGGTTTGAAATGTACGGGAAGTGCAGAACCCTCTGCATGTGCCTGTTTTTCCAGTAACTACGGAAGACACCTCTACAGTGCATGGTTTATGGGAACCACTTGAGCGACCTGGTCTGGCTTGGTAGGTGTGCTAGCTTGAGTGCAGATACATCTTCCAGAACAGCCAGGTAGAGAGCTGCTGTAGACGTACCTGCTGCCCCCAGCGCAGATGCTGGCTGCTGGAAACTTGGTCTTCCCTTGCTCATGGATGGAGACGAGCGATTCTCTAGAAAGGATTGTCTCTGCTATAGGGATAGTTGAAGATGAAGTAACCAGCTTTTGTGACTGAACATTCATATGTTTGGGTTTTTTTCCAGTCTTGTTCCATTTCCCTCTACACCTAAATGTTATATATTAGTCCATTTTTGTTACAGAGGTACTGTATTGGTTATACTTTCATTCCAAAATTCCGCTGTAGGGAAATAATTTTTTGTTTCTTTTTGTAGGTTCACACTGCCTGTAAAGATCTGTATCCTCGTAAATGTCCTCTTGGCCAATGTAAGGTATCCATCATACCTCCAACAGCACTAAACAGTATAGACTCTGATGGTACGTAGAATTGCAGTGTATTCAGTGGTAGCTCAGGGCTTGCAGTGCCTAGTGAGATCTGTAGAGCTAAACAAGGCCAGAATCCTTCTGCTGAGCAGGTGACTGAGGTAGTGTCTTAGACCAGAGTGTCATGCTCCTATTTGTTGTTCATGCTAGGAAGATTGTTCCATATGTGAAATATTTTTTTTGGCATTTAAATGAATGAATGAAACCTTATTTTAAATTATACACTATGATAACGTGGAATTAAATTAGCACCCTTTAATGCCAATTTTTTATTTGCAGCTTTAGTAATTTTTTTTTAGT
Organism: Coracias cyanogaster; assembly: GCA_033124195.1. NCBI lineage: Eukaryota > Metazoa > Chordata > Aves > Coraciiformes > Coraciidae > Coracias > Coracias cyanogaster. Next base: position 3,502 of record JAVSBS010010316.1, read on the forward strand.
AATTGAAAACAATATAGTCATTTTAATATTGTCTGAAACAAATGTTTAAACTTATACCTGTGATGTCAGGTTGTACAATGTTGTGGCTGAGAAACCACTGCTTCCGTGGACTGCGCATGCTAGTGACAATAGTGTCCATTAGTACTATTAACTAAGGGCCTGTCTGCTCTAATTAGTTAAGACTGCGTTGACTTTAATCAGCTTCACGGCTGAAGGTCGGTGATTCTATTATAATTTATAGTATAACTTCAGTCTGAGAAAAAAGTTCTCGTGCAAGTATCACTTGAGAGCAACTGAGTACAGTAACTTAAAATCTGTGCATACTCTCAGAAAGCTCATATAGACGTGGATGAGCCAGTTCAACCCAATAAGGTTAAAGAAAAATCAGATTAAAAACCCAACACTTGTAACTGAAATATATATTTAATTATGTGATAATCTGTGAAGATGATCTTCTAAAAGGTTAATAAACTTTTTCACTGTGGAAAAACAAAGCTATTGTCTTCAGGATTTTACTAAATCTAAGCACTGAAAATACTGTAAAGAAAAAAAACCTGGTAAATCTTGAGAAATTACGTTTTCTTTGCAGGGCTGATATTCAGTTCAGCATTTACGTTATGCATGATAAAATGTACTCCTTTTGTCCTTCATCCCTTTCTTCCTCTTTCCCATGATTTCTTTTTGCGTTGTTCATATTAGAAAGCCTTATTTATTTCATTCTTTCTAACTATGTTCACAGGTTTCTGGAAAGCCACATGCCCGCCATCCTGTGCCAGTCCTCTTTTAGTTTTTGTTAACTCAAAGAGTGGAGACAATCAGGGAGTAAAGTTTCTTCGTCGATTCAAACAGTCGTTAAATCCAGCTCAGGTGTTCGATTTAATGAATGGAGGACCTCACTTAGGGTAATGACCTTGGAAATCTTGAGCAATCCTTTCCGCAAGGGAATTTAGTGCAAAGTGTAGCAGTTGTGTTGTCCCCTCGTTGCTATAATTTTATCACCAATATCTATTGTGACTTCCTTATTTAAATCTAAGAGATAACAATGTCAGGATGAATTCTGGTGGGTGAAGGGATTGTGGGATAATATTTTCTTTTTAGAAGAACTCAGTTGAAAAGTCAAAACCAAAACCTTATGTCTTTTTGGGCTGCTTTGACTTCTGTTTACTGGTAGGGTTCAAAACCATTTACAAATGTTTAGATGCTTTCCTGAATCAGGGCCTTTATGCACGGTTGCCTGGGTGCTTTTCTTCCATTTCATATGCATAAATATCAGTGGGGGAGTCTGCAGTGGGTGATGGACAAGTACACTAAAGCTTGTCATCAGAAAACTACATTCAAAATACGGTTTAGGCAACGTGTGCAAGCGGTCAAGAAAATAAGCATCTCAAAAAATCTGGAGTATGAACACAATTTAAACCATCAAACATTCTACAAAATCTAAGAGTTGATTGTTGGAGAGATAGGGATGAAATTTGCATAGCGGTGGCCCCAACCCAAGCATCTTTGCACATTCACAAAGGTTAAATTCATGCAGTTTTGTGTTGCCTAACTTGAATTCCACTCAGATGTAGCATTGTGGTTAAAATGGTCTGTTAATATCCATTACAGCAACTAGAAACTCTAATTTTTATATTTCTAAAGATGCAGAATGAGGTTTACATGGTAAAAATGTAGATGAAACAAATGCACAAAAATTCAATTCAAACAAATGACACCAATATAATGGAATTCAGCTGTGGATTTTTATAATTGGTACTATGTTATGGACATGTTATGTTAACTCTTTAAGTTGTAATACTCCTTTTTAATATAACCCTGATCATATCAATTTAATCTATGTCCCTGTTGGCTAAGATTTGGTACATGTAATAATAATAACAGGTAACAGTTCTTAATTGGAGAGAGGACAGTCTGAAAAAATAGGTCTGCCTGTTTGCAAGTTCTCTTGCTTCATACAGTTGTACCATGGTTTAGGAGGCTCATTTTGGTTTTGTACATTAATTGTAGGTCAGGTTGGTTGCTTTTAAACATTTTTCCCAAACAGTTTCCAAAGAGAGGTCCTTGGCTATTTTTTCTGTCGGGTCATGCAGATATCTTCTTTTTTTTCTAGTTTATCTAAAAAAAGCAGAGTTGCATTATTTGAGACTGTGTGTTTCTAGGAGTTTTCTCCCTTGTCTCAGGGTAGAAAGTGTTCTGGTATCAGCATTTTTTTTCTTATATATCTGCATCTTTTGTTCTGAATAGGTATCTGCCTATCATATACAAGGGGCTTTATTTTCTTCAGAAGAAATGTAAATGCTTCAAAAATTTGTGATCTTAATACGTTTTATTTTTAGTATGTCTTTATGGAAATAGTTCTGAGCTTATACATATTCTGGAAAATAACATGCATTAAAAATGAACGTCTTTGGTTTTGTTATTTTAAGAGTTTATACTTTCAAATTCTTTGTTTTCTTTCTTTCTTTTTCTAAACTTTAAATCCCTGTTGTTTTAACCTCTTGGCTGTTTCTTCACATCTCATCTCCCTTTCCTTTGTGTCTTGCCTTTTTGCTTGTCCTTCTGTCCTGTACTGTCCAATTGTCGTATGCTGGAGGTGTTAATAGTCAGAGAGCAGGAGGAAGAGCCATAGGAAGCGAAAGTAGGATAAGGCTTTAAGGATCTAATATGAAATACTTGTATTATTTGTCTTATATTGTTGTGGTCACATTCTGTGTGATAATGGCCTCCAGCAGTCCTTGCGTTTAGTTAGTCACACGTTGGCAAAAGCCCACCTGCATTGTGGAGCACATCCTGTCGTGTCCTAACCGCTTCTCCTGAAAAATCCCCAGAGGCGCCTTGTGCTTCTGGCTGAAGGGGGAAGCATAGAGCAGTTGCAATTTCATAGCTTAGAATTTTTTTCATAATAAAGTTAAGAAAATAATATTAATAAAATCCTGAAAACAATATCAAGGGATTTTTTTTAAGTAAAACCTGGCATGTTATTGATCAGAAATGTCAGTATAAGCAAAATCTATAGCAATAGGTGGGATGCAGATAGATTCATTAAGTGGATGGTTGTATCCACACACCCTAGAACAATAAAAGGACCGTAAAGGTGCTGTGCACCCTGTTTTCCCCATAACAGTTGCTAATGAATATAACTGCTGTCTCGCTAATGGATGCATCTGGCTCTAACAGGCTCCATTTTCTCTGCAGTTTGCGGTTATTTCAGAAGTTTGACAACTTCAGGATTCTTGTGTGTGGTGGCGATGGAAGCGTTGGTTGGGTCTTGTCAGAAATTGATAAGCTCAGCTTGCACAAACAGGCAAGTGTCTATATTTGCTTTCCTTAACTGTGCTGTCTGGACTTAATTTTGTATGCTTACTTGTCTTGGTTCTTTGTCATATCTCTGTACATGGGCCAAACTCAATATACTGTTACTGTTAAATGAAGATTTTCACTGGTGTAAGCAGGAGAAATTGTATTAGGAATGTATTTGATTTACCAGCTTTAGATATCAGCTATATAATTAACATTTGTTGCTTGAGATAACATGCATTTGTAATGGTTTGTGCTTTTTCTTTCAAGTTTTCAATATTAGTTTTGCTCTTGTGTTGTGTTTCAGTGTCAGTTAGGAGTGTTACCCCTTGGTACTGGAAATGACCTTGCTCGTGTCCTTGGTTGGGGAGGATCCTGTGATGATGATACGCAGCTTCCTCAAATTTTGGAGAAACTAGAACGAGCCAGCACGAAAATGTTAGACAGGTAAACCTAAATGTGCATATGGGTGATTTACTATGAGATTCAAATTGTGTAGCTTCAAAACTATTTGGGGCAGTTTTATGGGCTCCATGCACGCTATTAAATGCTATTAAAGGTGGCATCTTTATTTAGGAAACAACTGACTTCTCTGACCTTGGATCTGGGGAGGACTTGCATTGTGTCCTCATACCCTTCATATAATTTTCTGGGGCATCAGCTGTGGATAGGATGCTCGGCTAACTGGATTTTTTGCTTGATCCACTACTAATATTTATGTTTGAGGCATTTTCCTAGTCAAAACCAAGAGATCTTCCCAATTCTTTTTTTGTGTGGTTTCCATCCATAAAGCAAAGGAGCAGTCCCCATTTTAAAAAAGGTCAGAGAAGATGATGGTCATGTTGTTCCAATGAAGGTGTAACACTCTGGATTTGGGAGGAGTGTGTCTTACTCTGTTCCTTTGTCTCATGGGTGTTCTCGCTCTAGTTACAAACTCTTGAATGACATCAAAGGTGATTTTATTTTAGGGTTTTTTTTGTGAATTAGAGAAACAAGTCCATCTTTATTTTAAACTTTTATGAAGACTACTTGATCATTTTACAGTAAAGTATGTAGAGAAATGCTTGTTATTGAACCTTAGGAATAATTGTTGACCTGAGCATTCTGAAAGATGTGTAGATTATATCATATTTACTTTTTCCTGCACTGAAAAAAAGCTCAGTTTCATTTTTTACTCTAATTTCAGTAGACTTGCTCCCAAGACCATCTGCAGTGATTGCTTATTCTTTTCAGTAGTCTTTGAAGGATGTTGCTATTAGTGGTTTCATACTGTCTATGCTGTAGAGTCCTCCACCAGGGGAAAAATATTGTTTGGCAGTTGACATGACAGAGGGACAGGATTGCCATCCAGAGAGACCTAGACAAGCTTGAGAAGTAAGCCCAGGTAAATCTCAGGAGGTTCATCAAGGCCAAGTGCAAGGTCCTGCACCTGGGTCAGGGCAATCCGCAGTATTGCTATGGACTGGGAGATGATGTGATTGAGAGCAGTCCTGGGAAGAAGGACTTGGGGGTACTGGTGGATGAAAAATTGGACATGAGCCAGCTATGTGAGCTTGCAGCGCAGAAGGCCAGCTGTATCCTAGGCTGCATCAAAAGAAGCACAGCCAGCAGGTTGAGGGAGGTGATTCTGCTATTCCACCCTGGTGAGACCCCACCTGGAGTACTATGTCCAACTCTGGAGCCCTCAGCACCTGTTGGAGTGGTCCAGAGGAGGCCCACAAAAATGATCAGAGGGCTAGAATGCCTCTCCTACAAGGCACAAGCTGAGAGAGTTTGGGTTATTCAGCCTGGAGAAGAGAAGGCTCTGGGGAGACCTTATTGCAGCCTTTCAGTATCTGAAGGGAGCCTACAGGAAAGATGGGGACAATCTTTTTAGCAGGGACTGTTGTGATAGGACAAGGGGTAGTGGCTTTAAACTAAAAGAGGGTAGATTTAGACTAGATCTAAAGAAGAAATATTCTACAATGAAGGTGCTGAAACACTGAAAGAGATTGCCTGGAGAGGTGGTAGATGCTGCATCCCTGGAAATGTTCAAGGTCAGGTTGGATGGGGCTCTGAGCAACCTGAGTAGTTGATGATGTCCCTGCTCACTGCAGAGAGGTTGGACTAGGTGACCTTTAAAGGTCCCGTCCAACCCAAACCATTCTATGATTCTGTGATATGTCAGTGAAGATACTTCACCATTTGGTTTGTACTCATGCCTGCCACCCTGAGTTGAGATGAAAAGTTAACGTTACCTTAGAGCTTTTTCTCTGGGAACATGACTGTTTTCCTTTGACTTCTGCAGTTAGTTTTTTCTACATTGCAAATGTTTTGCTGGAAAATCTTTGTTTTCTGAATTGAATGTTCCTTGATTTGTTCACAAATACAGCTCATCATCAAATCGCTAACATATAATCTGTGCAAAAACCAAATTATTACCATTAATCTCAGCTATTTAACTCATACGCAATTAGCTTACAATTAAAAATTAAGCAGCTTTTTCTTTTTTTCCCAACAAATTATTCTGTGGTGTGACAATGAATTTCCTTTTTGTTGATATGTTGCAGAAAACATAAAAGTAACGATCTGGATACTTAAGAGCCGTTATGTTTCTTTCAGGTGGAGTATAATGTCATATGAACTGAAATTACCAGCAAAGCCTTCTATTCTTCCAGTGACTGCAGAAGAGTCAGAGGAATGCCAGGTAGAATTTTACTTCTGTTCTGTTGTTTCATATACTTAACTTTGAGTTTCTGGCATGATAATATTTATAACTGAAGCACTTGTGTGAAAAATAGAAACAGATGTTTTGTGATCTCCTAACTGAACTGAGTTAACATCTGTTCATGGCATCTATCTCAAGTAATTAGGGTTTCCAGTTCTGTATTGTTTGCTGGAAATGAATGAAGGTAAGGAGTCTTTAGCAGAGCAGTCAGAAACATTTCTTCCTGAAAAAAATGTATTTTTATATATATATATGTTATAAATTAGTTTTGTATATTATATAACATAATATTTTGGTATAAGAATATAACAACGTATTCTATTATTATATAATTGAATTATATAATATAATAACATGATATGTTTCATATAATTATTTTGTATAAGAATATACCTTACACATTATTTTGTATGTAATGGCGTGATTTAGCATTATGTTGTTGTATAATAATATTATGCGTACTATAATACTATATATAAATACGTAACATACATTCTCTTTATGAGAAAGAAAGAGAAAAGCTTTTTGCAGCTTGATTTAGATCAGGTGATACCATCCAACTTTCTCTTTGTTCTTTTTAAAGCTCGAAATCATAAGTAACCTCGAAGAAAAACTTAGTCTGTCTTTCAGACTAGATTGGTGCTTGTACTCTCTGATGAGGTTTCGATTTTGAGAGGGAGGGAGATGCTTTAATCAAATTAACTGGCATGAAAAGTCTGGCTGAAAATGAGAAAATAATATATTCCTAAGAAAGTTAATGCCTATCAATTTCAGCTCAAACATACTTGAGAAGCAATAATTAATCATCAGGTTCTTGAATAATGTAATAAATCAGGCTTTTTTAATTGGCAAGGAGCTTATAGTCTTTGATAGCTTGCTGGATATAGAGATGCAAAACTGCTGGGGCTCCACTGGCTGGGATTTTTACGGGGTTACTTTGCACACAGCTCTGTTGCAAGTGTCAGGAATGCAGACTAGGGCTTTATCTCCTTTAATTTTTCAAGACAGCTAAAATTTTCAAGTGTATCTTCATCTTGTAAAGCAAAAAATACAAATTCTTGTTCTAGTTAGTTCTGGCTTTGAAATTGTGTTTGGCTCCTCCTGAAAAGGGAAGGAACTGCTCATACATAACTTCCTTTTTGGAAAATCAGTTCTGTAGGGTGTAGTTACCTGCCATTACTCAGTCTGACAAAGCCATTTTCCTTTGAGTACCCTGTTCAATCTCCATTTTAATGTTTTTTTCGTTGTTCTTTTTTGCATCATTTATTGAGTTATATTTCAGAGAAAGAGTAATTAACCTTACATATTCAATTCTTTTTTTCTCTCTTATTTTTTTCCCTCTTTCCTCCAGTTTCAGGAGACATATTTCACATGGCTTGGTTCCAGAAATTCTATACTGATGTTTGAACAATTCATTCTCACAAATTATTCTTACATGTTGTTTTTTGTCTTGAAAGGAAAATGATTTACTGTCAGAGTTCTTAAAACTGAGACTGGGATTTAGGAGGAAAAAAAGGGTGGTATGTCTACTTGCCCTGTATCAAGGGAAAAAAAAAACACTAAGATTTAAAGAAATTCTTCAAGGAAGTAATCAGAAAATTTCAGAACTGCATTTATTTTTAGCTTTAGATTTGCAATTTGGCTAGAATTTTCTGTTACAGTTGAAATCTGGATCCATATCTATTTTGATATAGAATATAGTGTGTGAGAATGCATTTCTGATTCATCTTTTCCTGAGTATTTCAGAACTTATAATTCTTCTGTGCAAGAAATAAACAGACGATGCACATGTTCATTCTCCCAGACGTTCTTGCAAAGATTAAGCCCCAAATGATTAGCTTTTTAAGGATTGGTTTTAATAACATGATAGCAGTGTAGCACCCTTTGTCAGGGGGGGTACTTTGGGAGTGAGGGCCCATTTGACAGTAAAAAGAAAATTCGAGATTATAACTGAACTTTTTATTGATTCTTAGTTGGGCAGCTTAGTTTGAGAGACACTTTGTTTTAGAAATAGAAGATACTTGATTATTATAATTTAGGTTGTTATAAAACTGAAAAGAGGTAGATCTTTTTCTGCCTCACAGACTAATTTTAGCCTAAAAGTAAATTAGCATTTTCTCTACAGGAGTAAAAGAGCTGTGGATCAAGTTCTCAGATGCAGTATTACTTTGAATATTAAAAATCTGGTACATAAATACAGTATGCAGGTAGAATCTGCATTGCCATCTGCTTGTTCTTGTATTAGATTTGAAATGGAAATCCTGCTATTTTTGGAGGCATTTTAACTCGTTACTTGGTGTTAAACTGCTGAAATGTATGGAAATTGAAGTCTTTTTTCTCTCTGTTTTCAGATATCTGCTTATGAGGACTCAGTGGCTGCTCATCTTGCAAAAATTCTCAATTCTGATCAGCACTCAGTTGTCATATCATCTGCCAAGTGAGTTGATTGGTTTTACGTACGATGTGTTGGATAAATCCCTTGTTTAACATCATCACCATAATAACCTTTTGTCTAAGCCTGATTTTCTTATAGCACACCCAGCTGTCTTGACTTAATATATCTTGATTGATATCTTTTAGAATGGATGTGTTTTTCTGCAAAATTTTTGATGGGGTACAATTGCAATGGATAGCTTTATACTAGACAGATGAACATTTTTTAAAAATCACATAATAATAGTATAAAGTGATTTTAAATCACTCCAAATCAGCGTGCAGCTTAAATACGAAACTTACTGTTACTAATGCGAATATGTGATCTACTTCACATTACATTTCTTCTGTTTAGTTTTATGCATATCCGTATCTTTAAGGGGGCAAACAATTTTCCTAATATGAAGCGGAACTTCAGGCTAAGTAGCTTTGTCATAGATCTGTCTGTATCAGTTCAATCAGTAGCAATCTCAGACAATAGGGGTTTTTTCCCCAACCTGGAACACTTGAAAATGAGAGATAATTACTTGGCAAATCATGGACACCATCTGAAATCAGAATTAGTTTATGTATATCTTCTCTGTGAAAAAAAAAAACCCTCATATTTTGTGATATGCAAAAGACCAGTCGTAGAATCTTCAGAAACACATCTGAATGTCGTTACATCTCTTCTTTTGTTTTAATGCTAAAAGCGAGTTAATATAATTTCGTTTTTAAAGTATACATAACACATGTTGAAAATTAAACTGCAGGATATTATTATAACTCCAGACTCTAAATTAGGTCTGTATCTTGTTAAATCTATTTAATTCCCGGCAAATAAATTTCAACCAAATGAACAGCACTAAGCAATTATCCACACCTCGTTAGTGAGTTGGCTTTCTGTCTGCAGTGTAGATAATAAGAACCAAGCCTTTGATTTATACAATGAAAATTCACTGCAGCCACTGTAGTTTGCATAGACACGCCTCAGGGTCAGCTGTGGCTCAAAAGCATGAGCTGTGCAATGGGATGTGTGTGGCCATATGCTTTCATCTAAGAAATGCTCCAGTAAAGTCAGAAGATTTTCTTCATGGTTTCTAGGCTCCATCTTTGCATGGGAGTTTAGAAGATTCTGTTTGGAGTTACCAAAGTGAACGCAAGTTTGCCAACTCCTCTGGTATGGAGGGTGTACAAACAAAGGAATGGATAAAATTAGTTGTGTTTATTTCAGTTCTTTGAAGTAAGAGACTTAGACGCAATGTGTGCAAAAGCTTAAATAAAAGAGAGGAAGAGTTTTTATATTAAAGCTTACCACTTGAATTTTGCAAGCCATGAGAAAGAGTGTAATCTGCTTTGCAAGTATGATCACAGAGTTGTTTTCAACAAGAAAGATGTATATCAGCGTATATACAAATCAATTGCCATAAGAATATTCAAAACATAGCTATGCTATTTCATTTGATTTCTCCCCTCTCCTTTTTTTATCGGAAGAATATTATGTGAAACTGTAAAGGACTTTGTTGCCAAAATAGGGAAGACTTACGAAAAACCAATGGAAAATGCAGAGGAAGCTGATGCCATGGCCATTAAAGTAAGACTATGACTATATTCTGCTTTAAAGTTGTGGGTTTTTTAAAGCTCATGGGTGTTTAATTTTCAAATTACTCCAGGATGCTCAGCTTGGCTTTCATTTCAACAAGTGATTTTAAAAGTCTTCTCTTCTTAGTGCATAGAACAGCTATTTCCAAACCATCTTTAAGATCTCTGTAAACTCTTTTTACACTTTTTTACATCATAAAGGGTAAAGATGATGGTAACATACATAGAGGTAGGAAAACAATGGGATAATCAAGAGAGGGTGTGCTGGGAGAATGAAGATAAGAGAGACAACAGTGTTAAAAGTAATGGCTTAAGCTGCAAATTGTAGAGATCTTGTGGCAAAAGCACTGGGGGAAGAAAAAAAAAAGGAGGATTTGATATGAGGCACAAAATTTACTCGAGCTGAAAAGAAGAAAACAAAATCACTAGCAATCCCAGAGTCAGGAAATGTTCTTGCTAAATGGCAATTTATGGTTCAAGTTTCTATTAGGTGCACATTTTTAAAAAGGAATTTTTCTTTTTTTACTGTTCCAAGGCCAGGCAGTGTTGGCTTCATTTCCCTTAGGAACAGAATATCACCTCTTTTCCAGCATACCTAGAGAGAGCAACCGCTTAGTGCTGGGTAGAGGTGTTTTACAGTGTTTTGGTTCTGGTTTTGAGTCTTTGCTCTGTGACAATTCACTGCTTAAATATACAGCTGTGTTGCAAAAACAGCCCCGTGTGTCTCAGTCTAACAGCTGGGCATGTCCCTGTAATATTATCTCTCCAGGTCGCGGGCTGAGCACCCATAATTTCTTACAGTGCGTGGTATGGGCAAGTCTATGGTGGTTCTCTGTGCTGAAGGCCGTTGGGAGAGGAGTAAGATCTAATCCGTGCCCTAGTCATGTGGCAGGCTGAGTTTAGCACGGTGTGTTATTTTCATCAGAGTGTAGGGGTTTGGGGTTAACATTCCTCTAATCTGGTTGGATGTCCCAAGGTGTGTCTGCAAAAAAACCACGCAGACCTACTTGTAATCTGATATTCCGAAATGTTGAGCCTAGGTTTGGATTTTGCATAAACAGCTACATAGACACTTAAGACACTGACAATTTAAAATATAATCTGGTACTTAATTTCCTGAAAATGTTCACACATTCACTGTTCCTTTGTGTGTGTGTATTCTCTTCCACTTTGTCTTAGTGCTCTGAATTAAATGAGAAGCTAGATTTACTGCTCCAGGCTCTTCACACAGAAGCCCAGGCTGCTCCCATTCTCCCAGACATCACTCCCCCCATTGTGGAAGAAGAAGCAGAGGAGTTTTCAAGTGAAGAATCCTTGTCTGAAAGTAAAGAGCAATTAGCGGAGTGTGTCTCAAAGTCTTCCACCCAGAAACTCTTCAAACCAAGGGAACAGTTAATGCTCCGGGCAAACAGTCTGAAGAAGGCTGTGAGGCAGATCATTGAACAAGCAGAAAAAGGTGAACATCAGCAACATTTTGATGCTTACAGATAGAATAATGATGCTTTTTAAAAAAAAACTAGCATAAATTTTCATTATTAAAGTTTGATTTCTACGTAGATAAAATTATGTGCTTATTGTGAGCTGCAAGGAGAAGAAATGCAGCTTGTTTGGATGTTGATGACTGTCTGCATAGAGGAATACATACGTATGCATGTGTGCGTACATATTAAAGTGGGCTTATTTGTATCTATTATCCTCTGCCAAATGAAAATTTCTGGCAGCAAATCTTTATCAATGGGCAAAAGATTGCTAGACTCTTTTTCACTGAATTGGCAATATAAATCTTTTGTTAATATTTTTAAACTTAAAGCTACAGAAAAAATAAAAGCTAATTTTCCATATATGCAGTTTTTCTTTAAAAATCCTGACATTTTCTGTCTTTTTTTTTTTTTTTTTTTAATAAACAGTTGTGGATGAGCAGAATGCTCATAGTGAGGAACAAGTTAACCAGTCTCCAGTGGAATATAGCAAAGAATTTGATGAATCCAAAGAAGACGAAAAAGAAGAAGATACAAAGGAACTTGAGTCCTCATCAAGTGAGTAAATGAGGAATAAATTTAAATGATTTAAAATTATGCAGTCTCCTTATAGTTGCATTATGGAGTCACAAATTTTAATAGATTTGGATAAATAAACATTAAGAGAAAAACGTGGGAGATGGGGTGAGATTGACAGTCTTTTAGAATATATTTACAAAGCTGAGAAGGTATTTTTGGGGGGAGGAAGGGCCTGCATTTATTTTTTAAATTTTTTTTAATTTAATGTTTGCACTCTCCTTTCTACATGAACCTGAACAGGGATTAGAGTTTCAGTGACAGTGGCAATAGCATATCTCAGACATAGGCATTTGGGGGCATATTATAGGAATTTCTGTCAGTCATTTCTGTTGAAGTGGTTTCAAGTTGCGTGAAACAGACATTTATTCATTGTACTGACAACGAAACCCTGATGTCTCCGCTGGGAACTTACCTTGAGACAGTTACTGGAACAGAGACAATGAATATTTATGTCTTCTATATGAAGTGGAACAGCGTAAAGCAGGAAAGAACATAATAGAAACTGGAGCATGGAAGTCTCCTGAGGAGCAGCAGTACTAAGGTCCCACCCTCTGTCTAATCCAGAACAGAAATTTGAACCAAAGCCTTCAATATCCTAGAGCTTCTTCCCATGAGAAATTTCTTGCATTGCTGTTCCAAATACAGGTCATTAGTCCAGCTGGTTCCTTGCAGCTATCAGCTGCTGTATGGCAAGCCATACAGCATGCCACTATACTAGGTCTTATTTGTATCAACAGTTGTACACAGCAGTCAGAATATTGAGTGATCTGAGTTTAAAATAAGTTGCTTGGAGGGTAGCATTTTCATAAAGTAATAGCCCATTTTGTCACTAAGATTTCCTTTTAGCTATTACTGTGTGTAAAATGGTATTTAGAGAATAGTCATCCCCTGAAATAACATAATACTAATTCCCACAATCAAATGATAGGCTAAAATCTCTCCTTTACGTGTCCTGTATCGAATCTGCCAATGAGTGGCTGTAGTGGAAGAAGGAAGGACAATTTGTCTATATGGGACCCTCACTTACCTCCTCTCTTGCTTAGTTTTGGCACCAAGCCAATCCAGCCAGAAATTACATTTGGACATTTTCCATCACAAGCATCAATACTGCATTTTATGTTGACTGGTAGTTCATGTGCCAGAGTTGTTGAAGAGCATCAAGCTGTGTAGTAATTTTAGGAAAGCTGCTTCTTACTGTAGGTGGAAATTTTAGTCTTTGCCATATTATCAAAATGGACAGTGATGCATTGCAGGTGAGGTTGCGAGATGATTTGCTGGTCATAGAGAAACAGTAGTAGGGGATGGACAGCAAAACCCATCCTCTACATGTTTGGTGAGCAACTTCCTGTGGTAAAATGAGCAAAGTTGTATGGGATTTGCGTCTCCTTCTGTTGCCCTAACCCACACCAACATCCTCAAAACGTGTTGTCCTCATGAGGCTCTGTTCTGAGGCTGGTGCTTGTGTCCATAGCTTCTATCTTGGAAATGCAACATTAATCTCCTGGGGCTTCTGTTGATTGAGAATCTTACGTTTCCTTTTCTCCAGGAATGGATGTCAGACTTTCTCCAGTTACTGTCTCTTCGTTGGCCCCTCTCCTTTTTCCTTGGTTATGGGAATCAATACTTGATGGTTGTCCAGTTCCAACAGTAGTTCATAGAGGACGCTGGCCCTACAGATGACCCAATCCTACTGCCATGAATACGTGATAAGATTAAAGCATGCACACATATATATATTCATATGCAAAAATACATATAAAACCCCTTTCTTCTTGGTGGTACAATTCCGGCGTTTATTGGGGAGCTGGATTCTTCATACATCGCATATGTGTGAAACAGAGTGCATATTAATGCTGTCAGCGGAAGATAGGTGTTTAGGGACAAAGCATGAAACATGAATTCAATTATCTGCAGCGAAACATCAGTTTTACTCATTAGGACTCTGTTGTTTTTATCAGAGCATGAACAGCAAAAGTTTATCTTTATTGCAGTTATCCCCCTGAGACTCATCTGTCAAATAAAGAGCAGCTGCTCTGTTGATTTTCCTATTTAATATAACTGCCTTGTTCCCAAGTGCAGAGACAACAGAGTATGTGAATAGCATTGTGAATTTTTAAGCAGCATTATGAAAAATGAATGTTAATTTTGTTCTGAATATTATATTTTACCCTCCAAGGATCTTCCTGGTCGTTTGACAAAGATCATATTTTTCCATGTGTTAATTACCTTCAACTAAATATTCAATAACTCTTATGAGATATCACCTGCAGTTTTAACTCCTTTTCATTTTTTAACATCATTACAATGTTTTGTCCTACACAGACACAAGTCATTGCGTTGTATTGTTGTCATACAATACTATAGTATTTTGTGGTAACGCCTAAGGCTGTTACAGGGATGTTAAAGACAGAAGAAGCTGTTAGTCCACTTGGTCAGACCTTTCATATAAAACAGTCCAGAAAATTTCACCTGGTTATCCCTGCCGCGTGTATAATAATTTCTGTTTGACTTGAGCAAGTCATCTAGAAAGATGTGTAGTCTTATTCTTGGGTTACAAGAGGGTGAAGAATTCGCCGTTTCATTGACTGTCCCATGCTAGATTATCATCACTTTAAAAAAGTGAATGGCCAAATCCTGACCTACATTGTTTTGAGCACAGTTTCTACACCCTGGTTCTTGTTATTACCTTTGTCTCTAGATTTTCCCGTGTTGCATTTTCTTTGTGTTAATATTTTCACACAGTACACCCATGTTATTCTCAGGCTGAGTTGTCATGATTGATGTGAATTGACCTGTCCCCTCCTGTCAAAGAAAAAGAGTGTATTTTATCCTTCCGACCACGTTTCTGGTGGTGTTTTTCTTATGCTTTCTTGGCGTTAGTCCTCATTATTCTGTTTTTGATGAATTAGTTTTCAGGTTCTGAGAGGAATAGATCAGATCACTTTGAAATAATTTCATTTCTGTTCTGAGCTTCTTCAAATGGTCACAGTTGAAGATGTCCTAGGCTCAAGTATTTTTAATATGGGAGATAATTTGAAGCAGAGGTAGCCAAGAAATGTCTTGTCTATGATCATCTGGTGTGCAAAAGCTTTCTACATGCACATGGAAATGCTATAGCAAACCATTCCCTAATATCTAAACTTTCTTCCCTGGGGCACCAGTTTCTGGCTATGTCAGAAAGGGCTAATTTCCAGATTACTTCCCCATGCTAAAGCAGGCGTTGACGTATTCTCTCAGTCTGCATGAAACAAGTTCTGTCAGGAAAGTAAATTACGGCACCTGAGGTCAGCCCTCTGTAAAGCCTGTCCTTCTTCATCACCTCCAGAGGTAGCCCCAGGGATAAGTGGCCTCACTGAGCTACCAGTTACTCTTGGTGAACACCCTCTCTTTCCTCTTGAGTTTCTTCCTCTTCTTTTTCTGAGTCAGTTACATCAACTACCAAACCTTGCTATCCCTCACAAGGTTTTATTGATCCATCTTCTGGGGCATTTTAACAAATATCTTATGCAATTATTTTGGAAACTGATGTCCTCCCCAGTCTCTCTTACTGCAGAAGACAAATATGTCTGAACACAGCTTTTTCCCTTCCCTTGCAGTTTTCTGTTTGGCTGTAGATAAAGATGTCAGAGTTTTGTCTGCTGTTTCCAGAAACCTGATGCAGGCAGGGGGCCCATTTTAGCTGCTCAAAGCAAATAGTTTGGATATTGATCTGGTATTTCCATGGCCTATTTGTTAGAAAAGCTATCTATGTTAAAATTGTTATAATTGGTGACGTTTAAAGGACATGAAGATGTGGGGCTAGGGGCCAGGGTTCAGTGGTGGATGCAGTAGAGTTAGGTTAGTGGTTGGACTCAATGATCTTGAAGGTCTTTTCCAACAAGAATGATTCTATGATACTATGATAAATAATAGTATACTATATAACTTCTTTATAAGTAGATAATGGATTGAATTTAAGCTTAAATTCTTATTACTTCATCAACAAGTTTATCAGAAGCTTATGACAGCATTAAATTCTATTGATTTTAAGGTGGATATGGTACAGTTTTTGCTAGTAGCTTGAAGCCTCAGTTGGGAACACCTCATACTGAATGCCACGCGCACTTGTTCATTGTAATTTGTGCTTGTCACTTCATCTATTTCTGAGTTTTCTTTCCTGTATTTAGAAGAAAAGCTGGTGTGAGTGGGAGGGACATTTGTCACGTAATGGTAACGGATGAAATTAATGCTTTTAAAATAATTTCAGGGCTGTAAAAACTATGCATTTGATAATGTCATAAGAAGTCCAATTAGTGCTCTTTTACTTCTGCACAGTTAAAACTGCACCAAGATCTCCAGATCGACGTACAAGCCGAGGTATCCATTCTCAGACAGGCTCTTTCTCGGCTCCAGCTTTGGCTGCAAGCAAGGAAAACCTCCCAGTCCTTAACACTAGGATTATCTGCCCAGGTAATTATGATTTTGAAATCTGCTGCTTTTTATACTACTCTAGTATTGACTTCTGTTTTCCTGCTTACTGTCAAATAATGATTTTTACTTGACACTCTGAATTTGTTTGAACCAACATACACATCTTGTTGGGGGAAGTGCAAAATAATGTAGACGATTCCTAATTGTTTGGCACAATACTAGATGAAGCAGAAGTGCTGTGTTTAATTCTGGAGGATGAAAAATGAAATTCAGGATCTTAAAATTATAGAATCTCTGAGTGGTTTGAATTGGAAGAGACCTCTAAAGGTCATCAAGTCCAACCCTCAACCACGGGCAGTCATGTCTTCACCAGATCAGGTTGCTCAAATACCCATTCAACCTGACCTTGGACACTTCCAATGATGGGGCATCCACAACTGAGCAACTTGTTCCAGTCTCTTACCACCTGCATAGTGAAGAATTTCTTCCTTACATCTAGTCTAAATCTCTCCTCTTTCAGTTTGAAGCTATTACCCCCTGTCTTATCACTACAAGCCCTTGTAAAAACTTCCTCCCTAGTTTTCTTGTAGGCCCCCTTCAGATACTGGAAGGCCGCAATAAGGTCTCCCCAGAGCCTTCTCCAGACTGAACAATCCCAACTCTCCCAGCCTGTCCCTTGTAGGAGAGGTGTTCCAGTCTATCTCCCTTTTGTGTTGGGGGCTCCAGAGCTGGATGCAGTAATCCAGGTCAGGTCTCACGAGAGCAGAGGGGCAGAATCACCTCCCTCAGCCTGCTGGTCACGCTTCTTTTGATGCAGCCCACGATAAGGTTGGCCTTCTGTGCTGTGAGCTCACACTACTAGCTTACGTACAATTTTTTCATCCACCAGTATCCCCAAGCCCTTTTATCATTTTCATCTAATCAATGGAGGCTATGAAGGGGCTGAGGGACAGAGCAACGTAAAGTTCAACCCTTTGAATAAGAGGTGTCTGTAGACACCTCTCTGGAAGTGGGTAACTGAAACTACATAAAGCTGCTGCAGAGTAGAAACAGTTGTTATCCAAATGCAATTAATAGGAGGGACACCAGTAACACACTGTTTTAATTAAGTTCACTAGTATAGTTGATGGAACTGAGCTTACATTTTTCTTTAGGTCAGTTTAAGTGAAAGCTTTTAGGAAGTACATTTTATTGTTTACCTGCATTACACAGTGTGTTGTAGAGGGACATCTATTTTAGTCAAGGTAGGCATGGCGAGGCTGTGATCTTTCCACAAATTAAGTTAAACTGTGAGTCTACCAGTTGTAAAAATGGTAAGGGGATTCCTTAGGAATATTTCCAGAAGAAAGAACCGAAAGAAAATCATAGACAGTTTGGAGATGAAGATTAAACTACGTAAAAATCTCTAGTGGTCTTTTTGGATGTTATGTCACCCATTTGGTTACTGTGCCAGCCAGTTAGTGTTGACCTGAAATCTTAAATTTTCTTTGTTTTTTTCTTTCTCAATGGTGGCACCTGAAGAGTCAGCCACCGCACCGCAGCATGGCTGCCTTTCTGCTCAAGAGAGCCAGAGACCTGAAAAGATAACCAATATAGGTAAAAATTGAGATAGAAACGTAATCATTCCCTATACAGATTTAATGAATTTTGTCGCTCAGTATGTGGCTTATATGATGACAATATGTTTCTCCGCTTATCAAATACGAAGTGATTTTTGTGTTGTTTTTTTTGTTCCTGTTTGTTTTTTTAATCAGGTTTGAGGGCTGGTCTAGCTGCTTCTATTGCAGGAAGTTCCATTATTAGCAAAATGCTGCTAGCAAACATCGATCCATTTGGTGCTACGCCGTTTATTGACCCGGATCCAGATTCCCTGTAAGAAATTTTTTTTTTCAACTTTACTGTTTTGCTTTAGTTTGCTTTTCTTAGGTTGTTTTTTGTTTTGTTTTGACCTTTTTGTGATCTTTTTTGTTTTCATTGTGAAGTCCTTACTTGCTATCATTTGGCAATAGGCCTCAAGGTCTGAAAACCTTGGTTTGTGCTGGTTTTGACTTACGAGCATCACAAAATTGTCTTGCAGCAGAAATAATAGGAGACATTTCCTTGCTTACCCTTCCATCACTCGCTCTGGGAGGAGGAGGAGGACAGCGGTCCTTCAGAGCTGGGTTTTCTTGCCCGAACTCCTGGTCTTAATGCCAGCTTGGCTGTCAGCAAGATGCTGAAGCAGGTCTGGGCACTTTGTAGTAGAGGAAGAAGAGTGTGCCCCTAAGGACTGGAGCAGCAAGGTGGAAAGTTTTTTATCTTAAGCTGTCTCTGCTTCCCAGAACTGGGTGTAGCATTGGCAGAGACTGCTGGATGGTATCTGGGTTGTGCACTGTGGCTCCCCTAAAATAAAGCACTGCTGTGCCAGCAGCATCAGCCAAAAGTCTAGCATCAGCATGCCTAAACATACCTGACTGCTTGGCCCAGCGTGGTGCTGCTGTCTCAGAGCTGTGCCTGGAGCAGCTCTTTCCTCATATCCTACTGTTATTTTGGGTGTGGTAGAGATAGTGCTGGATGGGGGTGTGGTACAGTTTCTTCTTTGCCCTGCGGGAAGTAACTTGTGCTCACAAAGGAGCGAGCAGCCAGTATGTCTCTTTGATTGACATTGGGTTTCCTCAGGGAGATTCAGAGGAAACGTCTCTTGATGTCTCTTGGTTGATGTGTCTGTTCTGAAACTAACCACAATCTTGGTCAAAGGTCTATGGATCCAGGTACTGTACAAATGTACACCTAATTATCTCTTTTCTTCTAATAGGGAGGGATATTCAGAAAAATGTGTCATGAACAACTACTTTGGAATTGGGTTAGATGCAAAAATTTCACTAGAATTTAATAACAAGCGAGAAGAGCACCCTGAAAAGTGCAGGTAATATAATTGTCAGCAACAGAGCCAAGACGTTTCCATTCTTTTCTTTCCTTTATCTCTTTATTTGAATTTCTTAACTTTTTCTGATCCTACGAATACAAGACAACGCATATTTCAATATGTTAAGTCTCGTTTACGTGTTTTGCCTGTTTTCAGAAGTCGGACAAAAAACATGATGTGGTATGGAGTCCTTGGCACAAAAGAGCTGCTGCAGAGAACTTACAAGAATTTAGAACAAAAAGTTCAACTTGAGGTAAATTTTATTTATGGGCAGAATGAGTATTTATGCTTCCGCAATGTGTGGTGAAGAATTTTGGCTTCGTCTTGAAACCTTTTAGAGTTCTTCTGTCAGCCCAAGCTGATCTCAAAGGCACTGTGTAAAAAAAGAGGTGGTTTCCCAGGTGTTTTTTTGAAGTGTCAGTACTTAAATATCACAAAATATCCAGTATAATGTTTCTTGTAATTACTGGGTGGGGTTTTTTTAAATTATTGTATTTCTGAATGTTCACTGCATTAAAATGTGAGACAATAACAGATATCAGCATACACTAAACAGAAGGAAAGAGTCTGAATCCTTCAGGTCAGTCATCAGAGAGCGCACACAGATGATCCTTTTCAAAGGATCTGATAGAAGAGGGGAGATTCTGATACTGGGAACTTAAAGGAGATATAAGTGATTACCAAATGCAGGAAAAGACTATGGGATGGTTGCAGTTATTTTCACCCAAAGAATATCTAGACCTAATTTGACAAAAAACATACATAATTTCTCTTTTTACTTCGTGCTAAGTATTTCATCTGGAAGTTCATGATATTTATATGAAGGTAACTTTTTAAGTTGAAAGAATAATTTTAAGCTACTGGAGCTCTTTCTCCCTCCTCTGAGATTCTGTCTGTTAGCAGCAGATTGCTGTTATCTAAGGAGTGAGTAATTATCAAGGAATTATGCAGTAGTTAGCAAATATAATGACAGGAAAGAACGTTATGCATACTGCAGATAGAATTCTAATTTAAGGATCTTTTGAATAAGATTCAAATAAGATTCAATAAGGCATTCAAATCTGACCTTTCCGTAATTATTTTTGAATATTTCTGGAAGTAAATCAGCAAGGAGAAATTTCTTATTTAGTATCGCCTTGCACAATATTAGCCTTATGTGAAACGTGTGATGAGGTGCACAGCATTGGAAAATTAAAAATATCAATTTCAAGAATTGCAGCCAGACCTCTACCATAATAAAAATGACTATGCAGCATCTATTAATATCACAGCATATTTTGGATACTGTCACATTTTGATTAAAATGTTAAATTCTGTCTTATTGCTGAGATTAAATCATAAAAAGAGAGCACTAAGTATATTCTGGAAATACTTTTGCATTTATTTTCCTCCTGATAAAATTGCTACAGATTTTGTCCATATTTCCTGAGGATTTCTGTTTCATTTGTATAATTTTAAGATCCTTCTGTGGGACTGGTAACTTGCTGTAATCTACCAATCTTCTTTAAAGGCAACTTTACCCACAAATTCATGATCCACAAAGCAACATCTGCATCCAGCATTCATGACCTTGTGTTTCCAACTTATTTCAAATCCACACCTGTGGCAGTGCTGCAGGACTGCACTTTTAACTCCCAGTTGAATGGTTTTAGATCGTTGGGCTCACCCCTGAAAGCAGTTGTACTGCTCTAAGTCAAGAGTTATTTCACTGCTGTCTGTAAATTTACTCTTGCCCCTAAGTAAGGTGAGACTGACCAACATCATGATTGTGTTGAGTAGGACTTTGATGCTCATGGGTTTTGGAGGATAAAGCAGTAAGAAAGAAGGACTGAACAGTTGGTCACAGAAGCGACTTCTTACCCGCAGAATCAACAACTAGCCATGGCCAGGGTAACAACTCCGGGGTCAGTCCTAGATTTTCTGATGCAATTTCAGGAGGAGAGTGAAGTTACTGTTACAGGAAGCCAAGCACACAACACTAACAACACTTACATTTAAGTTCACGTTTTTGTTTATGCCAGAAATATTCACGGATTGTTTTTATGAATTTTTTTTCCTCCCTCAATGGAATCACCTAAATGACAAGTTTATTGCAATTTTGGGAATGCCAATACAGGGTGGAAGTCTAGTTACTGAACGGTTAAACGAACATTTTTTTAATGTCCACGGTGATCTGTGTGCACTCAGGGAGACAGCTTTTTTCATTACAAAAGATTTTTAATCCTTGATAGACAGAGCATGGTCTAAGTGCATGAGGAACTTCATGATAAGGGATGTGAAAATGTTTCCTTAAAGAGTCCATGACTCTTCAAAGTTCCATGAACACCTCTGCCGTACACAGTACAGCTTTTGTACTCTCCAAAAACTGGTGCTAAGATTGAGGAGAAGTGGTTTGTATTAGAACCGTGCTTCACAGCACGGAGGGAATAGTCTTGTCTCAAACCTGTGAATGACTCTGTTCTCCCCTGCCAGCTCTAGTGAAGCTTCCTGTATTAAAAATGGCTGATTACTTTTATCACATTATTTATATACTGAATGAGCTTTTATCCATACAGTGTGACGGACAGTACATCCCCCTTCCAAGTCTGCAGGGCATAGCTGTGCTAAACATTCCCAGCTATGCTGGTGGGACTAATTTCTGGGGTGGAACCAAAGAAGATGATGTGAGTAACATTAAAGAGGAGTAACTTTCTGGGCATAACAAGCAATAAATACCATTAACTGCTCTTCTCATTTAATTTTAGTAGTACTAGCATATAGTTTGGATAGCAACTCTTATTTGGGGATGCTGTTACAGTTTAAACTGTTTTGTCATGTTGATTTTTTTAATTGAAAATATTTCCCATGATTTTTCACCATCTATTGCCTTCTGTCATGTCTATTCCAGCAAAATGTTCATTATAAGGCTTAATGATTTTTTTAATTGGCTTTATGAGTATTTTTAGAAACTAAACATACAGAGACACAAATTGTTGCTCCCCGTATTGTTTAAAACCTCCTGCAAATAAAGCCTCTCAAAGCATAGAGCATCTGTTTGCTATATTCTAACAATAATCAAGGGGGACAAGGATAATCACTCACGGTTCATACCTGAATTTTCCTCCGGTTCTTGAAACACTATTAGACTAAGGGACGGTGATTCAGAAAATGAGCACTGATGCGTTTTCTGACTGATAATTTAGTGGGTGTAGTAATCTCTTTATTAAATATTATTTGAATGAGCTGCTAAAAAATTTTAACATCTTTTTTCCCCCGTCTTCCTTACATGGCCTAAGAAATGTTACACTACGCAAATACCTAAATCCAGCATTGTTTTGCCAAAATGCTTTTAGTTTCTTGTGAGTTATTATCCTTTGCTTTTCTTTCTACATATGTGTATATATATATATACATTTATAAAAGTCACCAAAAATATTTAAACATGTTTCAATGTCCTGTTCTCATTTTTTATATATGTCAGAGGATGGCAGTTGTGTTTATATTTGGCTATGGATATCAAAAGTTTTTATATACTTGACAGCATCTCTAACATCTGCTCAGCTCCTGTTCAGGAGTTTATTTTTCTCCCTGGACTGTCTCACTGAGAGAGAAGATCTGTCCTGGCTGCCATGTTGGCATACAGCAAACGTAGGTGTCTTGGAGAAGTTTTACTGATAGTCTTTGACTTCTGCTGCTCAGACGTGCCAGCAAAATGACATCTTTGTTCTGGACAGGGTTAGGAGCATAATTCACTGCTTTAGTGCAGTCTTGAGTGACTTATCAGAAGTAGTGGTGGTGGTCTGAAGTGCTGCTGGTTTTGCTTATCCGGACAGAAGAAAGGTGTTTCCTTGACAGCTGTGACTATTCCTGAAACATTATTGGTGAGCCAAGCAAGATAGCTGCACGCTGACAGACTTGAGTGGGGTTTGTTTAGTCATGTTTTTTTGGTGCCAGAAGACAGGCTGGAAACATGACCTGCAACAGGAAAGGGTGGGGAATTGTTTCTTGGACATTGATCTGTAGTGATTTGGTTGCCTTTATTTAAAAAAAAGATAAAACATAGATACATGTGGTTGGTTTTCAGTACAGGTAAGTTTCACTGGTGGGAGAGACACAGCAGACTGGATTGTGGTTTGCTCATCCTTTTGCTAAAATGAAAGCACAAAATAAATGAAATTTTACTACTATTTCTTCATCCATGCAGAACTAGCGCTGTAGATGTCAGTTATAATTGTTAAAGCTGGATCAAGGACTCTCCATAGTTTTTACCTTGGAATAACAGAATCACAGTCTTTGCTGCTTTCAAGACATTCACATCCTCATGTAAAAAACAGAAGAGTTTCCCTGGAAATCGGAAAAATTCAGATGGAGAAACCTTTTTCTTCAAAACACTCCAGATGCAGTAAAATTGCACTTTCATTCTATGACACTTACCTGCTCAGAACCTATCTGGGCAATCCTGGGATGCTCTGAAGGGGAGTGCCACCTGAATGTGGCAGTAAACTGTGGCACTTGTGCTGTGCAGCCCTTTCCCTAAGAAGACCTCCTCAGCCTCCTGGCCAAAGCCACCACTCACTGCACTGGGGTGAAGGCTCCCATTGGTTTGGTGAGCAGCAGGGACCAAAGTCCCTCACCCTGTTCCCCATCCTCTCCCTCTGAGCCATTGCTGCAGACCCTATCTGGATTACACAGTCTTGGATCTGCACCCCTTACTCTTCACCTCCAGGAAATTCTCTACTGGGGACAGGACCTGACTAGTTGTGGCGTTTGAGCTCCTTTCAGGGATTTTCTCTGGTCTGGTCTCAGGTGTCTCTGATGCAGCTCACTCTGTCCAATGTGCCCACTGAGGTAGTCTGAGTACCGCTCAGAGAGGTGATCTCTACCCATTAAATTCTTTCTGGAGTGATTTTTCCCTCATTGCTCCCTATTGCTTATCAGGATGAAATGGTCAGTCTTCAAGTGACCTTAGTATCTCCTGACCCAGTTGAAGTCTAGCCTAAGACTTGCCTTGTGGCATGGCTGAGTTTCCCTGCAGGACACCAAGTGGCAATGGCACATGCAAGACATCCAGCACCTTGTGTAGGCTCGTGGAAATTCAACATCTTGGCTGGATATCAGGACATGTGTTCCACACAGAAGCGGTTTTCATCTTTATGGTGGATAATGATATATAGCACAATTAAGATCCTCTTCAGTATGAAAGCTGTGTTTAACAAAGCTGAGTGTAGACTCAGATGTTGGTTTCCAGAGAATTCAGAGTACAAGATAAGCACTTCTGAGAAAAAAGACACCATTACTCCTCATAACTTCAAGAACCTCTTAGATACTAAGTACATTAACGAAGCGAAGATTTGAATTGGCCTTTCATCTTGCCTTGAAAAACATTTCTTAGTCTGCATGCTGAGACATGCCATCCTTCATATACAAGGATATGCCTTGTCATTCAGATATTTGAAATGCTATTAGAATTGCTGGTTTGAAATATTATTTGCCTACCGTGTACAGTGTCTCACTCCCATGACTTTTGAGAGACAGGGTAGATATTCTACAGTAAATAACTTAGAACATTTAAATGTTGAAAACAAAATGAATGAAGCTGTGTTTCATTGAACATGCAATCTAAGCACGAGATGTACCATCAAAGTGGAATATTTTCTTTCCCTTTCAGATATTTGGGGCTCCATCGTTTGATGATAAAATCCTAGAAGTTGTTGCAGTATTTGGCAGCATGCAGATGGCAGTTTCAAGAGTCATCAAACTGCAGCACCACAGGATAGCTCAGGTTTGTTTCTTACTTGAAACCACACAACATGGTTGGCAGCAGTTTCAGATGCTGGCAAGTAGTGATACTCCTGATGACCACCACCCTATACATGAATAAAGTGCTGACATTGTTTTAATTTTAACGGGTAACAAATTGTCTTCAATGATGAATGAAGTATAAAAGTGCTTCATCCTTGAGATAGTCCTGGAGGCAAGCCACAGCTCCTAGTAATCAACATATTTCAGGTGGCCCATCAGTTTCATTAGTATTTATTGCTCTGTAAAATACCGTGTTTGTTCTTTTCCAGTGTCGGTCAGTAAAGATCACCATACTTGGTGATGAAGGGGTTCCAGTGCAAGTCGACGGAGAGGCGTGGATCCAGCCCCCAGGAGTTATTAAGATCGTACATAAAAACAGAGCTCAGATGCTGACGCGAGACAGAGTATGTTGCAGAAAGTGTGTTCGGAGATATCATCACTAACATTGGCTTCTGTAATCACTTGATTCAGTTATAACATGAAGAAAAAACAGTGCTTCCAAAAATGTTTTAGAACTATTTATGTAACTTACATAATTACTTACAGTTACATAATTTCTATAATAAGCTGGATAGACAACTGCTGTTTTGTATGTGACAAAGCTTTTTTAGCTTTTACCAGTTTTATTTGTACTATTTCTGTATTATTATTAATATATAGTAAGAATGATCAAAATTCTCTCTTCTGTCTCTTCTGTCTCTTCTCTCTTCTTCTTCTCTCTTCTGTCTCTTCTCTCGTCGTCTTCTCTCGTCGTCTTCTCTCGTCGTCTTCTCTCGTCGTCTTCTCTCGTCGTCTTCTCTCGTCGTCTTCTCTCGTC